>JAZHYW010048169.1:0-61351 GCA_037355805.1 Ixodes ricinus | reverse complement strand
GCGTTATTCCGAAGTAAAAAAAAAGTATCGTATAAATAAGCCAGTAAGCGAATTGCGACATAACTATTCGTAAATGTGTTTTAGGTGCAGCGTATTGATCTACCTCACATCTTGTGAGTAGAGCAGTTTCTAAATTAAAAAAAAATGCAAGAAAAATATTTTTTCCCTGTGTGCGGGAGGAAAACGAAGCAAACCGTCGTATTGACGCTGTGCTACTCATGTATGACACCACATTGTACAAAAACTTAAAGTTTCTTAGAGATTAACACCTAAAGCAGATTCAGCAGGCCGCGTGTATGGTACTATACATCGAGTAGATAACGTCAATCTGTCGCGGTTTACTTAAATTTTTCTCCCGCGCATAGGAGAAAGCGAGGTTTTCTTTTCTCTAATTTTTTTCCCCGAGAAACCTACATTCACAAATATTTAGTACGATCGAAGCACCACCTAAAAACACCTTTGTGAAAAGTTGTGTGGCACTCTGTTCACTGACTTACACACGTTTTTTTTTCACGCCCCAATATTGTTTGAGAACACCCTGTGTAAGTTTATAACATACAAAAGAAAAAACGTAGCAGATATGCATAGTTGGTATATTGTTCCTGATATACATTCACCCGGTTCAGTGAACCGATCCGCTTTATTGGTTATTTCTCAATTTACATTTTTATCTTTAAATTTTTACGGGTTCGAATAAAAACGCAGCTATTTTTTTTTGCGCAGTCGTACATCTTCGCCAATCTCAATCTAAGCGAGAGTATATTTTAGCCGCTTTTTTTTAACTCATGTTTTTAGTTTCTGCTGTTTTTTATTTCTTCGTATTCCTGCACGGCCATAGTTCAATCATTGATGTGGTCGCCAAAACCGCTCACAGTCAAGGCTAGTTCACACGCTCCGTTTTTTAACGTTATTTTACGTTACGACAGCTGACGTAGAACTCACCGGGTCATATGTGCTTCGTATTAAGCGTAGCCACCAGTTCAAGAAGATTGCCTGGCACGCGACATTCGAGACACGAATGTTTAAGTAACTTATACGAAAACGTAAGAAAACGGAGCTGTGTGAGCCTGCCTCTTAGGAGTTGCTTTCGATGGATCCTAAAGAGCTTTAGAACACTCGTTAAATATTTTACACCACTCGCGAGAAATCGAGGATGAGCGCCGTTTCAGACAAACAGGAGTCTTACTTGTCGCTTGCCGAAGAACCGCGTTCAATATTTCTTCCCATTCGTTCTTTTTTTACCGCGAGTTGTATAGCAGGCTCATCCGGGAGGCGCATAATTGATCAAACGAGCATAAATTCCTTGACACACGATATTTTAACTTTTTAGTTGTAAATTTGGCAAACTCTTTATTAAGGCACTTTCTCCCGGAAACGAAATTTTCTCCGGAGGAGGGCCCCGGAGAGCAACGGGTCTTCTCGAAAACCTCCCTAAAAATAAAATTGCCCAGCGTGCTCGAGCATAAATCATCTCGGCTCCATTGGGTTGTTTTGTTCACGGCATAACTTGGAAAACAAAATTGATTGCAGTCCCGAAGGCACCGAGACAAAACATAAAAATAAAGTAGAAATAAAACTGGAGTGTTCATTAATCACCCTGTTTAAAAATCACTCACTAAAATGGTGATCTTCTTGATGACACAAACAAACATAGATTGGAAGGAAAGGGGAAGGGGCGGGGACGCATGCCCCGAGGCACAGCTAACGAGCTGCATGTCCCGCGTTTTTTTTGTTTTGTTTTTGTTTTGTATTTATAGCTACTGACATCTTAATAAAACGACGAGCATTCTCACGGCGCTTCGTGATTTGCTCTTCGGCTTGATTTTAATGGCGGCGGAGCGATGATAGGATGTTCAGGACTTGAACCGCCCCGCCTTTTTTAGCTGGTTAGTGACAAGTGTCACGGACAAGTCCTGGCAGTGGCGGATTTATATGGGTCAGGCTTGGGGAGAATTTAGCGGGGTGTCTGCAAAACGATGTAGCGTCACGAAAGAATGTGATAACCCAGGCCAAGCGTTGCCCACATCTATCTCTATGTAACTAAAACCGAAACATTCATTCATAAAGAAACAGAGCAAGAAGCGTATATATGTATATATATATTCTTTAGTTAGGTTAGAGTTACTTTTGGTATATCTAAAAAAAAACTTTTTTTTTGGTGAGGGACAGGTTTTCGCTCCCCTCCCCCCCCAAAAAAAAAAAAAAGCCCGTTTTTTGTTGGTATTTGCAGTGTGAACTTAGCTTCGCAGTGCAGGTATTTAAAATAACGTAAGGCACCTGGAGTGCAAAATACTTTCACTTGACAAACCAGCATAATCTATTTATGTAAGCCGCGCTTAAGCTGCGTTACTATAACAGAAAAAAAACATACTAAAAATGAAAGCCGTTTACAACTCGCTGTAACGCCGAATTAGAGCGCAGCTCTTGAGGAGGAGGAGGGGAAGGTTGGGAGAGGAGGCTATGCCCCTCCTCCTCTACTGCTCGCCTCCCATTTAGGGGAAAATTTTCCGCTAAATCTAGCCGGGAGATTTTCCGGCTAAATTTAGCGGAGAATTTTTTCCGCTAAATTTAGCGGGCGAACATTTCCGCTAAATTTTGCGGGGAAATTTTACCGCTAAATTTAGCGGGGAAATTTCTCCGCTAAATATAGCGGGGAAACTTTTTTGCTATATTTTGCGGGGAAATATCTCTGCTAAATCTGGCGGGGAAATTTTTCTGCTAAATTTGGCGGGGAAATGTTTCCGCTAAATTTAGCGGGAAATTTACCCATAATGCACCGCGCGGTTACACCGACGCCGACGCCGACGGCGACGGCGACGCCACTCAAGCCGGAAACGGGCGCCTAAGACGATGCGCTCTAAAAATTGGAAGCGATATATGTTGTTTATGATAACGATTAATTACACGAAATGCCTGTCCAAGCGATGATGCCTACCAAATTCTCGCCGAGACATCCCCCGGAAGGTGGCTTTCTTCGCGAACGCGAAGTAGTGTGGCGAAAGACGCATCTCGTTTCGAAGGAGGAAATCGCTACCGCGAGTTTATTTTTGCTCTGAAAACGTTTTTTAATGGGAAGTCTATGCGCTTTCAGGAAAGATTTGAGATACCTTGGTGCTATTTTTTGGCAAGTGCTAACAACATGTAACGTAGCTCTAGATAAAAAAAAAAAAGCGAGACAGCGGTATGCCGAAATTAGATCCGCATAACTCGCCTGATTATTTCACCACTTCGGTTTCGTTTCACAAGCGCCCGGCCGCAGGACAAGACGTTTACAATAAATTGGGTTTGCAGGTAATTTGAACAAAAAAATTATCGGTGGAAATGGAATTGCGTATTGGTGACGTTCACGTGGGTCCGCACTCTGATGAGTGTACTCTACCGCTTTTTTTTTCGTGTTTTTTTAATCATACATTACTATATTGGTTTCGAAACACACAAACTAGTTGAAATCTTGCTAACTGAAGACATCGCGGGCTGTCAGTTACGTCTGACAGACTTTCTATCAACTCAGACGTTTTTGTAGTAGCCCATGTCCATCGGACCAAACAAGAGCAGCTTGTTCGCGAAGGTGTTATTTTAGAGACCTGCCGGTTGATGACACTCGAACCGTGTTCTAACCTCGGCTGAGTATTACTCCAAAGTAAGGGTTTCTAGCGTGGCGTTCGCAAAACCTACCCGCACCAGCGTTGCGCTCCCTCTGTGTTATAACTTGTTCCAGCCGTGTCTCAGTACGTCGGTCGTACTCAAGTAAGATTCGGGAACACAGGTTCAAGTGAACGCTCTCCAACAAGCTGTATTTCACGTTTTTTCGAGCTGTTTTCATCGGATGTTCGTGTACTGAAAGCACAGTACGGGTGTGCAGACAAACAGTGTTGCGCTAAACCTGACTCAAATGAAATTATTTCGGGGATTGAAAGACGAGGGCGATGACTGGGGGCAACGCTCATTGCAGACAACGACGGCTTCTACAGTGTATGCATTTCTTATTTTTTATAAATATATCTTGGGCCTCTATACAAAACGAAAAATTGTAGTAGCGTAAATTTGCTGTGGTGGAGGGTTACAGTGCACCACGGACGTACAAAAGACAGTCACGTGCCTAATGCTATGCCGCCGTCTTCCTGGCATTTTCGACGTTTTTCGACTTTCCGTTTTCATGGCGGCCGATTTCCCTTTTCTCACTTTACGAAACCAAGTCTATAGCTCCTTCAGCAAAATGGAAAGAAGATAGACAATTGTTTTAAAACGATGATTTTAATGTTTCGCGTTACTCTCCGGCAACCTGTTGATATGACAGCATGCGGCTCTAGGTAAATTAAATTGCACAAGTAGCTGTGCACAACCATTGAGGATACCAAATTTGTGAAATGAAAATGTAACCAATTATCTTCGATCTCCTGCGCGGGATCAGACTGCCTTCTTCACTCCCCCGACCTTTGAGTTATCCTCCTCGCCAACACTTCATCCTTCTACCGGGTTTACTGCATGCGTAAGAAATGAGCGGACGTCTGGCTTTCCTTCCGCTTTTGTGTGTAATGCTCGTCGATGCGCCACTTGGTTTAACGACGCCGTTAGGAGGGCCATAGAACCGGACCATAAAAAGAAAGGGTAAGAGCGACGAGAAAAACGCTTCTTGCTCAATATGCATCCGTCTCCGGTCGTTTACGACGAAGTATATACAAAGTGGCGTTTGCTTACTTTTGCAGAAGCCAAGACCCAGAGCTTGGCGAGATGAAGAACTGGTTCTGACGGCTGCATCTTCGTTCGGCCGGTAAGATGCACGGCTGCATGGCTCAATTTCGGTTACATGTACCGTGCTTTAACGGTCTTGGGGAGAACTACCTACGCCATCACTGCTTTCTGAGGTGTATAGTCTGTACAAGCATTAGTGTGGGGGCACACTGCAAAAGATTACCATGAGTTTGTGCCCATGGCCTTGACTGCGCTGTCAGCAGTTTTCCCCCGTTTGTGTCCTGGGTGATGCGGTGATGACAGTCAGTTCACGTTCAAGTATCTCATTCACTTCCTTCTCATGCTCCTTCGCTTAGACCAGTGCCGCTTTCTCAAATATCCGATACCGACACGGACACAACGCAAGAAAACTACAAAGAATGAGTGTGTTTTAAAATGACGGCGACGCACCACTCGAAGCTACAGAGCTCGAGCCGGGAGGCGCTCTTTCAGCTATAAACGGGGTCTCCAGACCCCGGCCCGCGGGCCAGGTACGCGGCCGCGAAGTCTTCCGACCAACCTGCGGCTGACCGCCGTCTTTCCAATGAAGCCCAGCGCGCGCCCCGCTTCCAGCAGACCCGGAGCTTGCAGCGCAAAAAGAAGTGCTCGCAAAAAACAGCGCCGCGAAGCGCTCTAAATGCGCAAAACAGTACAAAGTACCGGAAGGAACGTGAAAAACTACATCGTAACGTTCCGTATCGCGGTAATGTTAAATGAAAATTGTCATCAGGTGCTAGCATGAATCCAATCCTAGTCCCCTGCTTCATGCGTAAAAATTCCATTCCGTTTTCATGCATACAGTGCTCAACGAAACGAAATGGACCAGCGCAGCGCATGGTCTCGCTTGAGTAGCCGCGTATAACTCGCTTGATGAGCGTATACAGTTTCTCTGACGTATAGCAGCCAGCATATACAGCTACTCTAGTCTAGAGTGACATTATGAGTGACATAATGGCTCCGCCATTTGGTTTCGGGCAATCGCTTTATAGAGTCGGTATCTGCGCGGTACGACGCGCTCTACTGGCCCATTTAGTTTTGTTGAGCACTACATCACGCTAAGTGTCTTCCGTCACAGCTATTGCATATTGTCAGCATTAGTTTTGTCGTTCTTATTAGTTTTCCACACTCTTAGAACATGCCAAAGTTCCCATGCGCTTTGATTTATGCCTGGTGAGTTCTCTTGGTTACAAGTGTCGTGTAATGGCCCACTTAGCTAAGTATGAAATCTCAATTCGAAGTATGTGTACTCATCCACCCTAGGGTTTTTAGTACTTGCTCTAACATTCATTTATGTGTTTAAATGCCTACCTAGGTTTATTTACTTAGCCTGGCTTCGTTTAGAACTACTCTTTTTTTCTCCCGGCCGTTGAGACAGCGACAGATCACTAATCTGGCCCCTTTGCTAAAAGGGTTAAAGACCCCTGTACATGCTATGAAAGAGAAAGGAATATCATGTTACCAAATGGTCTGATGTCACCAGCCTAACACTGACGTGTTGCCGGTAATATAGTTATAACCCATGCCCCTTATTAGGCACCCTAGTAACATAATAATTAGTACACTGCCTTCTCGATAAATGACGCCTCTACGTGTGACCGTCATGTCGCCTACAGGATGATCAACTTCACGTTAAAAAACATTCGCCTATGCATTCCCTACATAGCCAAAGCAGGATTACGCACGCATCAAAACCCTATGTACTCTTGTTCCACATCCGTGATGTAAACATTTATCGTTTTTGTAAGCACCAGTGCGACCCTAATATGTCTTGAACGTCGCGAATACTCTGCTTTCGAGTAATGCGGACCAATCTTGCGCCCGAGCCAGCCATTTTCGCAACATTGCACACGGTACGACCGCCGAAGCGGGATGCTTGCTTCTGCTGGGATCCCCTATTATGACCTCCAGCGCAAGAGTCCGTCAGCGCTGATTCGAATCAACCCGCAATGGCTGCAGACAGGAAGGAAAGAACGTCCGGGCAGCACGATCTGATGCGTCGTTCATTGCAGCGGACGTTGTCGCCTAACTTCTAGGCCCACGTTCGTCGCGCACGTCGCACAGACACAATGCAAATCGTTTCTGTGTGGAACTTAACCGTTATTTTACCAATTTCTCCTGCAATTCGGCCTTTGCATTGACCTAAAGCTCATTGCAGTATATATATTAAAATAACAAAAATTAAAAAACCAGAAAAGATAACAAAAACGTGGCTTTCTCGTTGTTGGTAATTATTTTCACTTTGTGTTCCTTTTCGACATATTTCTAATTACTTAACTAAGTCGTTGACAGGCTAAGAAGCCAGTGGAAGCTCCGTCACCAGTACATGCCTCGTTGCTCTGTGCTGGGCTTCGGCTCTGCGTGCAATAGAGTGTTATCAAAGACAGAAATTTCGCACTCGAGACAGAGAATCTACTGCCGACAGGTTCTCAACATTGTCACCTACTGTATATACAGGGTGTCCCAAGTCACCAGGCTCGATCTAAAATGGAGCCGTAAAAATCGACGCCTGCACGTAGCAATTTAAACTTTTCGTCAAAGGTGTAGTTCACAGGTCGCTTTTCTTGTGTTTTTTTTTCTAAAATTACAAAGCGTAGCTTCGCTTTCTGTAAAAAATGGAGCCAAGAAACTTGCCAGGCTAAACGGCGCGCGGCGACGCAGGACGACCATTCGAGTAGCGGGGCGGGTTTGGCGCTCGTATTGATAGATGGCGCTACCTCCTCATCGAGACTGCTCGCGACCACCGTGGTTTATTAAAATGAACATAATCTTTTTGTAATTGCACCTTTAGTTAATAAATGCCGACAATAAAAGCAAAACTTAAGGGAAAAACAAATGCGTTTGCATAACGACGGCGCTTTTGCTGCCAACAGATTTCGTCTGAATGTCGTCTGCTCTCTTTCGCTGGTCGGCTACATTTTCGGACGCTGCTCCCGACGCCATCTATCAATATGCGCGCCAAACGCACCCCGCAACTCGACTCCGTAGTCTGCGTCGCGCTCCGCCGTTGACCCTGGCAAGTTTTATGGGCCTATGTATCTACAGAAATCGAGCTACGCTTTGTAATTTCACAAGACAAAACCGACCTGTGACATACACCTCTGACGAAAAGTTTAGATTGATACGTGCAGGCGTCGATTTTTACAGTTCATTTTAGATCGAGCCTGGTGACTTGGGACACCCTATGTAGTAATATTTTATTTAGTCATTTTTTATCAATATTTATTTTATGATGGCTCGAAGAGTGTCAAACGCACAAAACAAAAAGCACTAACCAAAGTTTTAAAGCAACTATGGTTTCATCTGTCCGTGGTGACGACATCACGAGAGTGAGCGTCCCCAAGCGCTTGATGTTAGTAGAAGCCTTTCCTTTCCTTTGATTAATGCTGTCGTCAGTATAATGGTTGCGACACAGTTCCCATTCAGGGCGTCTGCGACCCTTCCGTTATTTAGGGAGGCAGTGAAGATCGGGTTTGTCGCGTTTCGAAACTTCACTGCATGCCTGTTACTCGAGCATATGTTGTCATCTGCTTGGCGCGAAAGCCGTTTCCCAACATAGTTGCATCGGAGATGGGAACGCAAAAACAAGAACGAAAGAAAATGTGTATGCCCCTGGCGATTGGAAATGTTGTGTACCATCTGGTCCGAGCACAACGTGCTGCCGTTCTATTTCTTTTTGTATATTTACTTTAGCCATACGTTACGTAACGCTTCTCAATAACTTCGAGATATGTTGAAACATCAACTTAGCAGCGGTGCTAAAGAGCGATCGGAACAGACACCGTTATATTGCGCAAGAAACGGCGACCTTGATGGCGCACGCAATAAAGTGGCGTGCAACATGCGAGCCTCATATTAGAGAGTCTTAGTTTTGCGTATATGGAGTAAACTCAAGCAATGTGCACATGCGCGTCGTCGCCTATGCGCCAATTCAAGACCGCACTTTTGGCTCCGCGCATGCGCGGTGTGGAACACGCAACGCTAACGTAAACGCACACGTGCTTGCGTTCGCTCGTACACGCACTGCTAAAACTCGCCATTGCGATTGTGCAGGTTATAAGTGACTGACTATGGTCACTGAAAGCTTAAGAGACTCAGGGCGTGGCCTATTCACAAGTATGATTCTTGATTCGTGATTTGTTTCTCGGCGTTCGTATGAGCTGAGAACGCAATGGGAATGATTGGCTGCACAAGCAATAATTAAGGTGACCGGGACTCGCACGCTTTGCGTTTCTAAGCCTCATTTAAAGGGGCATTCAGACGAGGGATGCATTTCGGGGAGGGATGTGCGTGACGTCAGTGATCGGCGCAACCAGCGGTACTCCCTCTCCGACTCGAGCATTCGCACGAACGGCGGGTAGCCGAGAGGAATGTCAGTGTTATCAGAGCGCATTCAGCAGTCACACTCTCGACAACAGGGCTCGGTGCGCGCGGACAAGAGTAGAAAAATGGAGGCGCCCATGAAATGGCGATACGTGACTATGGCAGCAGCGCTGTTAGATGCCGATGACGACGAACTGCTTCCTTCTAAAAGAAGGATGCCTTTTGTATGGGTGGATGCAACACGAAGGACGTCGAATAAAAAAACCAGTTGTATGAGGAGCGGCTTGAGGACGGCATCGATGAATATCGAAAAATCCTTCTGGTGCCTCGGTCGACATGCGCGACAGCGCAAGCCACAACAAGTTAGGAGATCCCGATGCCACCGCCGGCCTCTCGCTGAGAAAAAATCATGTAAAGTTGCCAGACACGCGAAAAAAATTACCGCCGATTGCAAAGAGATCCCATGCCAAGGCGGGGAGCGTTTGTGCAGCCCTAGCAAAAGTTCACCCGTCCCCATGGGATGTCTACGTCAGCGCGGCTCCGCGCAAAATCGTGACGTTGTTACCACGTGATGCGCATCCTGGGGAGCAAAGAGAGGGACTTCTCCCCCGTATGAATATCCCATTAGTGACCACCACTGTAGGGTACAGTTTCAAGTTCAAAAATTCTTCACTGTTCAATCGGCCTGGAACGTCTAACCATTGATGAGCGCAAATACTGTAAAACCAATTATCCCGAAAGAGCGAGCGAGTGAGCGCGCGTGACAGAAGACCGACATGCTGACAGAGAGAGAAAGCGAGACTCCGCAAGAAGATGCTCCAACTTAGTATTCGGCTGTGGAATGTGAGGCTGATTTTGAATTGTCTTTTCCGACCTTAATGACAAGGTATGCATGGGAGATGAACACAGCCTTTAGCTTGTACTATCGCGAACAATATGAACTACGCCGGTTTCTGTTTGCGTCTTTGGCATAGATGCCGGATTAAAACAAACGAATAAAAAAACAATATTCGTCTGAACAAGGAATGAAACGCAGTTTTCCCTGAACTCTTTAACACATCGAGAGATAACGGAGCCTGTGGCACCGGAGATACAGCAAAAAGTCAGGATCGGATGTTAAAGAGCACGTTGTCCGCATGTGTAGAACGTACGGCGAGACCCAGTTTATTCGGCATCAATTCATTCGGCAGTCGCATTTCTCCGCTTTAAAACGAAGGAAAATGGACATTTCTCTTATCCGCCGATACCTGCGACACCCAGCTATCTGAGAGTTTTATTTTATGGCGTCGACCAGAAGGCGCGCCTCAGGGGAACAGGCATCGAGCTTCGCTGATGCGGTCTTGTGGACGGCCTGCGACGGGTTCTAGTATCGCACAGCGCGGTCTTTCGGCGGAGACGGAGGCGTCGGGATGTTGCGGAAGTGCGGCTATCCTTAAGTGGTCTCTGTCGCAGAGCGGTGAGGTTCCTTATCCAGATCGGCTCGCCGATTTTAGGGGTCGCGACGACACGACCGCGGCGGCCGAAGCCCCTTCACCTTCATGCAGGCCTGCTTGGACGCGCATCACGCGCCGCGACTGGCTGGCGCTGCATTTTGAGTGCCACGTCGTGTTCCTTGGGGTGCTTAGTTGTCAGTTAAAAACAGACATTCCAATTTGCAACCTTATGCAACGTCCCATCGGAGCTTGGGCGTCAATTTAAATATACTTCATCTGAGAAGTTGCGTTAGGTGGAACCACGCTCATGCGCCCATAGTTTTCAAAGGAGTGCACCCAACTTGTTAGATGAAGTACCGAGACATCGAGAAGTGAGACTCCGATTAGAATTGACGGAGTAGCCTGCTTGCTGATTTTGATGTTTTTTTAATAGGGAGATTTCTTTCAGTATAAAATTAAGTAGGACATAAATATCTGCAGTCGTTGAACCACTATGTATGATAACCTGCGTTACAAAGTACAACCGCTATCATAATATTCGTGCCATATTAATCCCCACACCCTGTGCAATAGACGCTATCAGAAAAAAAAAGTGTTTGTACTCCTCCTTTGACTAGTGTGTTTTGCACGCGGGGCTGAAGATGGAGGTGCAATAAAACGGGGTCAGGTCGGTGATCTTGTCTACTTCATGATGCTATGAGAAGGTATGCTGCTGAACGCCTGACGAAGATTTCATTTGTTGCACTGAAACCTTACACCCCCCCCCCCCAGCTAGCTCTTTTCCTTCCAGTTAACCGAAAAGCGCCGCGTAACGCGCAATCACCGGCTTCTAAACAGTTTTCTGCGAGAATTTACGTCTCTCAGCATGCACGCCCGAAAATTTGTCCAATACACGTTACCTTACAAGGCGTACAAAACAGGTATAGAGTAGACGGACGTGCGTGGGTATAGCTTCGTCGTTATTTATGCTAACATGACCCGGTCTCAACGTTTCTAATGCGAGCAGTATATTGGTGTCTCCATAGAAACTTTTTTACGACCTCCTTTCATAGCTTCCTATTTTGAACAAAAATGCCGTGAGGTTCTCATGCGGTATATGTCGAACGAATGAGCTGCGCCTATTTTCCCATCTCCGTGCTTTGGCATACGCGGCTCTGACGGTACCCCAAGTGCCTCGGGTGGGCGCCGACATTTCAGTGTAAGCACAGCTAATCATCGCCTCACCGAAACATGGCCCAGCTCCTGACACAAATCACGAAGTTACGAAAGGAGGTTGAAAACGTATTTTGTGGGAGCCTCCAATAACTTACCTAATCGCACGGTAACGAAACTATTTGATCCTTTGTCGAAGCGCACGTTAGTTGCGTATAGTTAAGTACAGACATAGGTGGATAGCAGTCTCTCTAAAGCCATGGTCACATCGCTACTACATTGTACAAAAGACAGTGTGCAGACAGTGTCTGATTCCTTGTATTGACGGCCCCGTTGGCCATACAAAAACAGTTTGCGGACACGTTCGAAGCGCGCATAGCTATGAAGAAGATTCTCCGAACGTGCTCGGGCGTGTCCGCGGATAAGTCTGCCATCGTGTTTGTAGCGAACACCGTGTCTTTTGTCCGATATACAAACAATTTAACTGCGGCTTTTTTTTTTTATCAGCGAATGCAACAGAGTTTTGAGCGACTATCGGCACGCGTCTCTCCTTGCTTTTCGTCGTGTCAGCGTCGCGAGAGTCGCCCTGGCAGTCTTGGTTTTGTCCGCGGGTTCGACGGAACGGTTCTTTCTGGCCACCTCGATCGATCCGGTGCCTCCTCTTTCTTCCGCCTTCTCTTTGAACTAAGGCGTGTCTCAGCCGCGACACACTTTACCAGAGATAACTGACACCCCTACGGTTTCGTCCCGCACTGGCTTCCGGTCTGTCTTTATTTTATTATCTAACGTGAAGATTCGCAAGAGACAACGTTTTTTTCTTTTTATTCGTTGGGAAGTAACCAGAACGATGAAATTAATTAACGGGGTCAGAAATGTTGTCAGGTGTAGAGGTTCCGCAGGATATTAGGTGACCATCATATAAACGTCGTCTGGTTGTTCAACTTCTGGGTTGTTCAACTTCTGGAGCTATATGTATCCGAAAGATTTGTTGGACTTGGGCAGTTCTTTCACAGTCACTCTCCCGCGAAAGATTTAAGGTCTGACTCTATACGGTCAGTTTCTCCCTGTGGCATGTATGGGAGTGTCTGTGAGACTTCGCGGAAACTTTTCAACATTACCTTAACGCAGGCAAAGATTAAGACGGATAATTTTCATGTTGTGACCTTTTTAATTAAAATAATTGTAAATATAGTTTAAAAAAATGCTAGCGCGAAATATTAAAAAAAAAAAAACGAAAAAAAGTAAATTTCATTTTCGTCGTTCGTTTGTTTAAACGAGCAAAATGATAAAAATTAACTTTAAAATAAGAAAAACTGAAAACATCTGAGCAAGTTTCAATTTGTCTTACGGACGTTTTTATAATACCAGCCGACTGGAGGAAGGTCGTAAAAACTGTCCCGAGCATAAAAAAGAAAAATTAAATGTTTGCATTTTTCGAATTTATTCGAAACTGTAGTGCACGAGAGGCAGGGCCTCCGGTCCCGAGAAGACCTTGGGTTTTTCCGACTCTCTGGCCCTTCCGTGTGTCCTAAATTACCGAATATTATTGGACGCTTTTGCACGCGTAGTGGCGTCAAAATTCTTCACTTCTACAACAACATTGAACACGTGGTTCGTTATCCTTATATGTTCTCAACGTCTTCGTCTGGACGAGCCGGATGTCAGTCCCGGTGTTCGTTGTCCATCTCCGATCTGCTGGGACTGTGTGAGCTGTCAGCTGGGCCTCTCGTTTTCGTGTGTTTAGTCCTTCAGGACCCGGCATAATAAATGAGAATTTCGAGGCGTTTCCTTTGGATTCTCTGCACCCAAGAACACGAAATTGCTGGAAAAGAAACGTGCACAAACGTACAACAGCGAACAATAGCGAGAAAACTGCCGTAGTAAAGCGTGTATATTCACCTTGATCTGAGGGCATGCGCCTTGCTCAGGAAAGAAAACCTTAACTGAGTGGCACTTACAGAATCATTACTATACTTGCACAGAACCTAAAAAAAAAAAAGAAAAAGAGAAGCGTAGAATAGCAGCTTTAAATTTCTTACAGGTAATATTTTACTGATCCGTCAGAATGATGATCCGCGTAAATTTACCGGCAAACACTTTTTAACTTCTTTTTTCTTTAAATTTAGGAACAAGATGGGAATATAAATATTAGCAATTTAGGGACCGTGACTCCGTTGAATCTGATAGCTTAAATACCCGAGTAAAGCAACTGCAAGTGTGTCTCCATATTGGTGATATTAGGTGCTCATAACCCAGCCAATCGATAACCGGAATCTTCGCTCACTGATAAGCTAACTGACATCGTCCAGCGGGCCGCAAAGAGTACCTTTCTCCACTGAGCTCGAAGACTACCAATTACGACGCATTACTGACATCGCCGTGCACACGGATTGTTCCCGACGGCCGGCCCCAACAGAGAAAGAACCAGCCGCTCTCCAATTCCTTCTCTCCCGCCTCGCCATTGTTACACGCTCGCTTTACCGACCCATTGGAACGAAGCAGAAAGGCACAGAGGCCAAGGCAGGACAAAACCGCCTCCGCGCTTCCTATCTATCCACGAGGAATCGCAGGAAGTGAGCGGGGAGAGGCCAAATGAGCGGCAGGAGGGCCCGGCGCTTCGCTTTCTCTCCCGTCGCACCTTGTGCACACACACGCACACGCACACACACCAAGGGCACTGGGCGAGCCCCGACGGCCCGGGACAAATATATGCACCCTTCCTCCCCGGGTTTCAATCTCGGGGGACTCCCTCCTCTTCTTCCTCCCTCTTCTCGAACCTTGAAGCCACAGAGATCGAGTCGCAGCCGAGCAAGCCAGCTGATTCAGCAGACCCATCGCCGAACGACGCAACGCTGGTGTAGTACGTATACACGCCTGTGCCGAAGGATGGTGGCTCGCCCACTTACAACGATAGTTCGGGAACGGGCGCGCCGCGTGCCGTTTTGCTCGGGAAGGTGGGTCGGGGATTGCTCTGAGGCGCAGTCGACGCATCCCAGTGTCCGTGTTCGCCAGCGCTAACAGAGGGCGGGATGGGACGCCGTCCTTTCCCGCAGCGAAAAGCGGGAATGATTGAAAGGGAAATTCGAGCCTCCGAGTTGCCCCGAGCCGACTGGACGACTTTCTCCCGCGTCTTTATAACGCATAAAAGGTACAGTACAACGTTTATAACGAATACTTAGGCATATATATGCACAACGCGCGTAAGTACGTACGAAAAATATAGACGTATATAATGTGCATGCGTATTGACGTATACCCTTACATAACGTATGTTGGCATATGACGCAGATATGCATATAAAATACATAAATGCGCATATAACATGCCTACGTATGTAAGATGTAACATGGGAGCATACGTTATATCACATATTGCGTATCCGTATACGTTATATGGGAGATATATATATATATATATATATATATATACACTGTATATACTGTGTACTACATAACGAATGCATGCATATAATGTACGTGCACATATGACGTGTCTACCTTATACGTAAATACGTATAAGATATAATAACGTATCTACGTATATCTCATACGTATAAGGCGTCTTGTGCGTATATAAGGTATAACGCATCGAATGTGTACGTAAGTTATAACGTATCGAATGCGATATATATAACGTACTCGGTGATCGAGGCTGGTAAATGGTTCCCGCTTAGATCTTTTTCGCGTCGCTCCGTATATAGCGAAGGAATCTTCTCTGAAGGTCATGGGATGACTATACAGGGCAGCTGCTGCGTCCCCTCGGACCCTCGACTGGGGTGTGTCAGGAAGAGTCCACGGCGAATCAGGAGGCTCAGATCACACGAGCGAAAAGGAAGAACGCGGAGAACGCGTATAAAAAAACGTTTAGGTTAGAAAAACAAAACAAATAAACAAACAGAAACAGGAAAGAAACGAGCTTGTCGCTGCATATCAATGCAGAGAGGAACTGGCGGAGCAGCCTTCATCAATCTGGCTTAGAAGGGAACGCGTGTAAAAGAGATCCCAGCGTCGTATATCTATGCTCCGTTTCACCTTCCGATGGATTTCCGAGGACGCTACGAGCCATGCCCCAGCCAATCCAATGCCGCGTGAGCGTCACGTGATCTTCGGGAAGGGCGCGGCGACTTGCGAGACACGTAGTCACGTGACATACGTTCACAGCACCGGATTGGCTGGGACGGCTTGCAGCGTTTGTTACGGTCCACCGTAAGGTGAAGCGGAGGGCTGACCGTGCTTTTCGTCCCTCCTTCGACGGGGGTCCAGGAAGACTGTGTATTGCCCGGGGAACGCCGCGTGCTCTCTGCCACAGTTCCCCCATGTTTCCCTCCTGTAGCCCGAGAATCGGTCGCATCTTTCAACGTGCGCGAGGGAAGGAGGAACAGAGGGAACGGGCAGGTAATACGTCGGCGAGGGGCCGAACCCGACGAGCCCTCGGGAGAGCCTTCTTCATATACGTTCCCCTCTCGCTGCTGCGCCCGTTTGGGGATCGGGAGGGTTCCTTCCTTCCCATCTTGCGGGGACGTGACAATTGAATAATCTCCCGCCGCTGCGGGGAGTTCCCCGCTCCTCCCGCGTGCCCGCGGTCCGTGGTGGTGTGCGCGCCACGGCGCCAGGACCGCGAGGTCACAACCGCGGGCGCCGGCTTCGTTTTCTCTCGCCCCCTATACGACGCTTCTGGACGGCTGCATGCCGTCACCGTACCCCGCGCGTTGGCGCTTTTTTTTTTCCTATTTTCTGCGCGTGCTTGCGGGCTGCCGGCGTTCGATCGATTCCGGGCCCTGCGATCGACGTCTGAGTGTGCATAGGGCCGCGCGTATGCCACGCTGGGTTGCCTTTCTGGCCACGGGGTGCTGCGGGGGAAGGGGGAGGCGGGGAGCTTGGCGACCGGCGTGCGACGCTCCTACACTCCGTTTCACAGCAGGGCTGCGATGGACCGCTGAAGTCGCTACGACCCCTCGAAGCCAATACCGTTCCGTGCGAGTGTCACGTAAACCTTCGCGGGAGGGAAGCAGCCACGCGCGGGGGTGCCTAGTCACCTGGTACTTACACTTAGTGGCTGAGATACATCGTAGCGTCTGATGCGGTCTATCGTAGGCTGAAATTGGTGGTGCTGCTGCAGCGGCTCTATAGGGTGCGCTGGCCACTCACGGCAGGCCGGTGCTCTTAGACTTTCTGGCTGCTGCGGCTGGTAGAGCTGGATTTGCCGTCCCAAAGATGCCTTTTGTTCTTTTTCCCTTCGTTATTTTTTTTTCCTTGTCCAGTTGAGTGGGTCCACCAGTCTGGCGTAGGGAGAAGTGCCCCACCGTATGCTTTCAGTTTCTGCTTTTGTGCGTTTTTGTTTTAATACCTTTTGGGCTGTAGGTTTGTTGGCTCCAATGACGAGGTGTTGGGTGGATATCTACGCGTGGCTGCCGAACATGAGGAAGAAAGTGCGAGTTTGCGGGCTCTCATGTGTGCGAGTGCACCGAGATGGAGCTGGGAAAGTGTCCGGGGTGTGCGTTATAGACTGGGTGGTTTCGTTTTTTTCTTCTTTTTTTTTTCCGCGTGCAAGGTGCACCAATGTACGCCCATGAGCCTGAGTGAGTTCTTTATCTCACGAACTAAGGCCGAGACCTTATTTGGGCTGAGAGCCGTGAGAGCCGCCATCTGGTGGACTTTCTTCGAAACCTTCTAGTAACGAGGGTACAACTTATTTCACCGCTGCATAAAGAAATAGTAAAATATCTACAGTTGTTAAGTGCGAGTCTCCGCTAAAACGGGGTAGAGTGTTCCTCTCAGTCAATGGTATTGTGTCAAACTCGCACTTGTGGTTATCGTGGGAACATCAGGCACATCACCTGGTGAGTGTCGGTCACTTGTGCAGGGAAGCTCTCAAGAAGAAACAGCGGAGAAATAGGCCCAGTCTCCGACAGTTCCAGTACATATTTTCTTGGACGGAAGCGGAGAAATCCGCGTAAATACACTCAATCGTCTTATGTTGATAATGCTCATTGCCCAGAATATCCAAAGATGTACCAGTTTGTTTTCTTCCACCATTAAAAAAACAAAAAAAAAACAACAACGAGGATGCGTAACGCGTGGGTAACTGTAGCCCCTCTTTCTCTTTCTATGCGGGTAAGTTCTCATACCTATACCGATAAAAATGCAGTTATAAGTTTTCCCACTCTTTAAATTTCCCTATCAGTTTTCGATCTGTCAGGACGAGAGCGACACGGGGACTTTTATTCCAGTTGTGATCCCAGCAGAAGCGTGTTGGCTTTTGGAGCGATTGGACTTCGCGAGCTGGAAACTCACGCTACACCAGAGCAGCATTAGGGAGTTTTGTGCTTCATTTCTGCTTAGGTCCAGACGCGGCCAACGGTATACGAGCCGATCGAACCACTCAGACAGCGTCAGAAAGGCACCATCGTGGCATTCTTCACGTTGCTGTACGTGTTCGATCATCGCTGAACCAATCATAAACACAAAAGGTCCAGTGACTCGCGCTTTTAACGCTGCTTCATTAGTCCCATTAGCTCGTAGAGTCGGCCGCGTCTGGACTTATTAAGCTGAAACAACGTATAGTAGATCGGCTTTTGCGCCCCGATAACGATGCTCGATTACGATATCTTGCACGCGTAAAGGCGTCGGCGGTGTATCGTTATCGGAGTTATATAGGCCTTCGTTGATGCATCACCGACCCGCCTAGTTTCCAGCGCTTAACCCCAAAGGAAACATGCTGAGTCACTGAGCTGTGGACGCATGCGCGACGTCTCCTATCTGGTGAAAGGAAGCTCCTGCGCACGCTCAAAGCGCCTCGCACAGCCCAGGAGATAAAGATGGCAGCGCGCAGAAAACGACTATTGGAGAAGTCTATAGAAGTCAGCAAGTTCGCGCCAAAAACGGGTCAGATGGGGAAAAAAAAGAACAACAAAAAACCCCTCGCCGCATATTTTTTTTTTTTTTTTTTAGCGACGGTAGTTGTAACCTTTTTTTTGTACTTTTATCTTTGACTCTCGGACATTTATTCTTCTAGCTTCGAATTTTGCTTGCGTTTTTTGTTTGTTTTTTGTGCGACGTCAAGCGTTTTTTTGCACCCGCTGCTATTTTATAATATTAATAATAATAAAAAAAGAATCTTGTCGAGTAGCCGACATAGTCTGAAAGAAAAAAGCCTATGTTCCCCGGGTTTATCTTTCCAGTACAATCGGCGCTTTTTCTTTTCTTCGGGAACTCGCTTATGTAATGAGCATTCTGCTACACCTCACATTAGCGAGCCCCTCTGTCGCTCGCGCGACTGCAGCCGCCTTGTTGCCTCCAACGGTTTCCGCACGGGCGCTTCCTCGGCTAAAAGGATTCGTCGACGCGGAGCGCGCCCTTCGCTGTAATCCAATAGTGCGCGAAGGGTGCGCAAGAAATCCTTTCCTGACATAACAGGAACTGAGGCTTGATCAGATAACGTGGCAACGTTGGCTGCATACGCTGAGCTGTGCAGGGCGATGTTCTACTCAATTCTTCTATACCGCGGCATTGTTCGCTCTCAGTTATGAAGGCACTATACGTTATTCACGGAATGGTGTTCTTGTGCTGCGTAGCGTCACGTGAAAACAACTTATTAGGGAGTTTTAGCAGAGCGTTAGCGCTGGCTACCGCGGCCACGGTACAGCTCCTGGCCAACACCGCCTATGGTCGCTGACGGGTGAAGAGTTCAGGGGAAGTTCCTCCCACCCTTTCCACTTTAGCAGTGCGAACGGTGGAGAGGAAGTCGCTTCCTCTCCGGCGTTCACTCTGCCAAAGGGGAGAGAGGTGGGAGGAGCTTCCACTTGCTACTGACGTCATCACAGTGAGATCGAGCGAAGGCGCGGATTGGATACGAGAAATGCGTCACTGCTCGGCTGGACCTCGTGACCAATCAACGCGTCGAAGGATGCTCGGCGTCGGGTCCGGATCCAATGGCTGAGTTGGCGATGTCCGACTGCGATGACGTTCCACGGAGGAAGAGTGGGGCGTTCGGAGGCCTTCATTATTCGACGTGGTGTTGTCCTGGCGCGCGTTGAAGAGCACGCTTCGAAGTTACGGTGCGAGCTTCCGGTAGCAATGCCGCTCCGTTCTCGACAACGCTACGCTAAAACTGACAGTGAAAGAGTTTTGGTATACATCGTACGCTGGAGCTTTGCGTTGCTAGAGGGAGCTCCTGCCGTTGTTTTGAAGCAACGTAAATGAGCACGCGCCCACTGATTGCTCAGTCCGCAACGCACGGTCTACGAAAGCTCTCTATTGATTAGGGAGTTTTAGAATAGGGGACTCCAACGCGATGACGCCCGCTACTCTAAAACTCTCTATTGATTTTAGAGGTGAAAAGATTGATGTATCGTATTTACTCCAGAACAATTTACGCATATTCCAAAAATTTTACACCTATCGTTTTTTTTATTCAATTTTTTTTTGCGTTGTGTTTTATGCTGTAGGGATCCTTCAGTATAGATCCCATTGATTGAGAAAAGAGCGTTCTGCAAGAACGTAGATGCGCGAATTACAATGATTCATACATGGCGCTTCCGTGGTTCTCTGAGAAAACCGTACGTTAGACAACTGCATTTCGCGCGCCAGACTACGGAGTTATTTTTTGCCTCAAGCAAAAATAAAAACCCTGCCGCGAAGAAAAAAAAAAGAGAAAATAAGCACCCTGTTTTTAGGCGTAGTGTTGGAGGTTCAGTTGAATTCCTACACTGTTCATGCACGAACATCACTATAACACAATATAAAAATTTGGAAGAAAAAAAAACCTTGCCTCGCGTAGTTTCTTGATTAAAAATACCTGCGCGTCTAGTTTTTTGCAATGCGTTTGCGGAAAAGAATTCTTGGAATGAGGCGCACTGATGGCAAAGAGTATATGACTCCCCCTTGGCACGAATAACTCCAGCTCGTAATTTTTTCTTACTCTGGAGAGGAGCCATTCTTGCTTTTCTGACGTGGGCTCGGAGACGCAAAAAGTATTAGAGCGTCATCTTATTTAGATGGAAGCGATGTGCCCATTGACCGCTCGTTGATATTGCCGCGTACTCTATCTGAAACTCCTCAAGCCTTTTTTTTTTTACATTCCGCATGCATTTTAAAGGAAGTTTTTAGGATTATCGCAAAAAGTACATTCGCATGGACATATATAGCTGTTGATGTCGTAGTCATTGTCATATTTATTTAATCTCAGGAGAGCCGCAGTGCCGCAGTAAGGAGAGTCGGAATACACCATGACGACGGCGTCAGGCTTATGTGATGGCGCAAGGACATTCCATTCAATTTATTTTACACCCGGAGTGGGGAATGGGTGCAGGAGAAAAAAATCCGCAATAATGCAGCTTCACCAGGCCCTGTCCCGTACATTGTCAGTCAAGTTTAGACACCTTCCTCTTTTCGCTGCTGCTCTCCCGAGGATGCGGCGTACGACCCAGCTTCGCGAGTCGCTCGCCTGACATCGGGAACGAAAAACGTTATCGAAGTATTTCCACATATTGGGCAATATGAAAATGTAAAAAAATAACCGAAACAATTTTTTTAATGCAGGTAATTTGTACATTTTATGCCGGCATGGTTACACCTCGTCAAATTAATACTAACGCCGACCGAGAAATAGAATATGGCATTAGACATTTTTGTTGTTTCTGTTATGTGCCAGTCAAAAGCCTCGAGTCACGAGTTCCATATCGTTCGCTTCAATGTGCCTCGACGCGTTCCATAATATATGCCAGCACTTGAGATTTCATTGCCGCCGTCACGGAATATTTCGGTCCTCACCGTCGTGGGCAACATTGGTCGCTTACGAGTCCTTTATCTATCGTCTGTCCTACAAGAAGGCAACCTCTTACCGAATGGGCGAGCGGATGGGGTGGCGCATTCCCCCATAAGAAAATGAGGAACTAAACATTCCTTAAGATCGAAAGCGACGTAAAACACTTTACCTTATTAAAAAACAATAGTATAAATAAAAAAAAAACAGGAGGAAACGCGGCGTCATCTTCGATTGAGGCTCCCTGCTGTCGGGCTTCCTTTCCCGCTCTTCTTCCATGGACAAAGAGTTCTTTTTGTCTCCTTTTCGCTTCCCCAAGTCGGGGGGTGGCAGTTTTCAGCGACGCCTGCTTACCGCCAACTCTCAGCTCGGAGCTTTGGACAGCCGCGCGCCCGCTTTCGCCCCCGTTCCTCCTACCGCTCACTGCCGTCTTTTCTCGCTGTCAAGTTCGCTTTGCCATCTCCCTATTTCATTTTTTTTTCAACGTGTTGGTATAAACATATGTTTTTTTTATTTGTTATCTTCGTTTTCCAGTTTTTGTGTGTGTTTTTTTTTTTCCCGAAAGAGAAAGGGGAAACGGGATTGACTCAGTGGTGGCCGTTGGGTCGGTCGGTCTTGGTGTGCTACGTTGTTTGCACTCGTCCCTCGAATCGTGAGCCGGGGTGTGTGCAGCGGACCCTCATTGGCTCGGCTGGCGACCGAGTTTCCCTCCGCTTGTGTTCTTGGGGCGAGTTTCCCCCGCTTGTGTTCTTGGGGATTCGAGCTAGACGAGCGGAGTGGGGAAAGACGAAGGTCCGTCTTTTTGGCTTTTAGTTGACGTCCACTTTAGAAGGGGGGCGCCAGAGAGAGATTGAGAGAGAGAGAGAGAGAGAGAGTGCTAGGGACGGGCGGTGCTGCCAGCAGCTATCCCTCTGCCTGCCGCACGGGGATGGCCTCTTTAGCGAGAGCCGCGCGTTTTGTATTTGCCTCGTGTCAACGCTTTAACGGTCTCCTCTGCGTGCCTTCCTCTCTAACGTAGCCATGGAACCTTCCTCCTCCCCATCCACTCAACTTCGTTCCTTCTAGATCGTTATCTCGATGCGTATCATCTTCATCTCACGTGCGATAGATAAATTGTCCGAATGCCCGTTTCGCTGCGAAGTTAAACGAGGATCCTGTAAGTGTATTATCGAGTTATTTTAGACTGCTACGGGTACACCAGTACGTGCAACGGAGAAGTGGTGCTTGCGATGTTTCCTTTCTGAAATCAGCAGTTAAATGGACGTAGCAAATGGTTATGCCAGTTATAACTGGAGAAACAATTTCAACAGACGTCGTTGTGAACAAAAAATACAAGCACTGAGTAGGAAAGAAATGAACATGTTTACATGTTTACTAAGAGTCTGGCTCCGTAACGCTGTCTCGCAAGGAGAACAAAAAGCTAGACTTTACTTTCGGTTTTTAACTGCGCCTTATAGAATATGCGAGCATGTTTGCGTCTAGGAGAGCCTTTCGGCGTCTATTTTGAACCGTCTGATGTCCCATAATGAGAGCAGTTCGAAAGTATGCAACCAAGTACATCCCCGTTGGTGCGGCGTTGTGCCAGCGCGGTGTTCTCGAGTATCCTCATTCGAAGCTCTAAAAACCTCAAGTCTTTTAAGGACTTCAAATGAGCGTATTCTAGTCAACATGCGGAAACAGATATACCTGCCACCTGGAGGCTCTGTGCAGCATTGTGACGTACAAGAACGTACGTGCTTTCTCCGCGCGAGTGTTCATTCCAGCGAGCATTTTGTGAAGCTCCGCTCTTTGACCTTTACCCATTATAGCCCGTGCACAAAATACACTTGCGACACGACCAGACGGAGTGTATGTATCGCGAATTTGTCGACCGTAATGGGTGTTATGACGCGCACGTATGAGAGAAAAGATAACGTGGGGATGCATCTCCTGGTTCAACTCTCAGAGTCATCTACAAATGGCTAAATAAACTGAATGGGGACAATGTCAATGAGTGAAATAATGAATTACACATTAATCAACCTAAACGGGAAAATTCAATGAGGGATGGGCAATCAATAACGAGAACAAATTAGTAGTAGACAATAACTGCACGTTGCCCGGAGCAAGGGCAAGCAATACTATGTCAAGATCAATATGATTTTTCAACACTACAAATACTGATAAAATTTGACAAATACTGGGTAAAATCAGAGATAACTCTTAAAACAACATAATATTGAGGAGAGATGCCCTAATCTGAGTTTTTGACAAGAGAGTGGGCGCCAAAGGGTTCACACAGACGCAAATGTCATCTATTTGTGCTTGCTAATAAACAGTTTCTTGCGGTCTGTACCTTTGCCAGTTATTCGTTTTATTAGCCTCGCTTGGCTATTATGGGAAACGTTTCATTTTCTTTCTTTCTCCTGGGGAAACGGAAGCATCCCTCTAACGACGAGCCATGTCTGCAATAGGTTGCCTTCCTTGCATGGCCCCAGAGTTCGGGGGAAAAGAGGCACCCGACCGGATTCTTGGACATGCGGCGGTAGCAGTGATAACCCGGCCAAAGACCGCATCGCCGGTCTAATATCTGCGGCACTCTATAGATGAAGGTCGATAGTCCTGACAGACTTGTTTATCAACTAAAGAAAAACAAACAAATAAACGAAAAAGTAAGACGGAATGTCAGACGAGTTCTTTCCTAGCGTGCGACGTAAGCCTTAGCCGCACTTTCTCCGGTGAACTTCTGTGGTTCTCTCTAGTACCACGTCTTTCTATCGTCAGAGTGACGTCACAACGTTTACGCAATTGTCTTACTGATGGAAATAACTGCACGCTGTTGGAGTCCCTTCGGGCGCCTTTTCGAATTCAAGTTTAGGGTAAATCTGGCGGTCTCGGAACGAATCGCGCGCATTCTTTTACGCGTTACTGAAGGCGAGGTTTTCTTAGCGATGTTTTCTAATGAGTTACGGAAGGACGGCGTATGTTGTCGGTCTCCGCGCGGCTCGAAATAAGTTTGACTTTCTACGTTTATTCCTCTGAGAGTATGTCCCTTTTTCCGCCTCTGCCTTTGTCAAAAGAAATGTTACACGCCTCGTAAACCGCCCTTTTGCAATAATTTGGCAACTCGTAAGTTCGCATTAATTTGCAGCTAAGTCCCGAGAGAGTATACGGTTTCGAAGTTTGCCTTGCTAAGGCTTTGTAAAAAAAATATTTCATCTTCAAATTTTCCTGAATGTTGTTAAAGTTAGAATTGAGCCTGTACGCGTAGCCAGGCTTTCGAATTTCAGATGTCGCTTGCTCTTGTGCAGGGAACATGGCTGTGTTGTAATGGCTGAAGCAACTCGTAGGTTCTCGATAATTTGTTAAAAAGTCCCGAGAGAGGGCATACGGTTTCGAAGTGTGCTTCGCTGTGGTTGCGCAAGAAATATTCGAACGTCAACATTGTCAGAGTACCGTTAAACTTAATATTGAAGTGCACAAGTTGCCAGATTTTAGACTTTCAAATGTTGCTTGCCTTTCTGCGGGGAACAGGACAGTTGTAACGATTTACGTAGCTCGTACGTCCGCGTTAATTTGCAGCTAAGTCCCGAGAGAGTATACGGTTTCGAAGTTTGCCTTGCTAAGGCTTTGTAAAAAATATTTCATCTTCAAATTTTCCTGAATGTTGTTAAAGTTAGAATTGAGCTGTACGCGTAGCCAGGCTTTCGAATTTCAGATGTCGCTTGCTCTTGTGCAGGGAACATGGCTGTGTTGCAATGACTGAAGTAACTCGTAGGTTCTCGATAATTTGTTAAAAGTCCCGAGGAGAGGGCATATGGTTTCGAAGTGTGCTTCGCTGTGGTTGCGCAGAAGCATTCAGAACGTCAACATTGTCAGAGTACCGTTAAACTTAATATTGAAGTGCACAAGTTGCCAGATTGTAGACTTTCAAATGTTGCTTGCCTTTCTGCGGGGAACAGGACAGTTGTAACGATTTACGTAGCTCGTACGTTCGCGTTAATTTGCAGCTAAGTCCCGAGAGAGTATACGGTTTCGAAGTTTGCCTTGCTAAGGCTTTGTAAAAAAATATTTCATCTTCAAATTTTCCTGAATGTTGTTAAAGTTAGAATTGGAGCTGTACGCGTAGCCAGGCTTTCGAATTTCAGATGTCGCTTGCTCTTGTGCAGGGAACATGCAGGCTGTGTTGTAATGACTGAAGCAACTCGTAGGTTCTCGATAATTTGTTAAAAAGTCCCGAGAGAGGCATACGGTTTCGAAGTGTGCTTCGCTGTGGTTGCGCAAGAAGCATTCGAACGTCAACATTGTCAGAGTACCGTTAAACTTAATATTGAAGTGCACAAGTTGCCAGATTTTAGACTTTCAAATGTTGCTTGCCTTTCTGCGGGGAACAGACAGTTGTAACGATTTACGTAGCTCGTCACGTTCGCGTTAATTTGCAGCTAAGTCCCGAGAGAGTATACTGGTTTCGAAGTTTGCCTTGCTAAGGCTTTGTAAAAAATATTTCATCTTCAAATTTTCCTGAATGTTGTTAAAGTTAGGAATTGAGCTGTACGCGTAGCCAGGCTTTCGAATTTCAGATGTCGCTTGCTCTTGTGCAGGGAACATGGCTGTGTTGTAATGACTGAAGCAACTCGTAGGTTCTCGATAATTTGTTAAAAAGTCCCGAGAGAGGGCATACGGTTTCGGCGTGCTTCGCTGTGGTTGCTGCAAGAAGCATTCGAACGTCAACATTGTCAGAGTACCGTTAAACTTAATATTGAAGTGCACAAGTTGCCAGATTTTAGACTTTCAAATGTTGCTTGCCTTTCTGCGGGGAACAGGACAGTTGTAACGATTTACGTAGCTCTGTACGTTCGCGTTAATTTGCAGCTAAGTCCCGAGAGAGTATACGGTTTCGAAGTTTGCCTGCTAAGGCTTTGTAAAAAATATTTCATCTTCAAATTTTCCTGAATGTTGTTAAAGTTAGAATTGAGCTGTACGCGTAGCCAGGCTTTCGAATTTACAGATGTCGCTTGCTCTTGTGCAGGGAACATGGCTGTGTTGTAATGACTGAAGCAACTCGTAGGTTCTCGATAATTTATTAAAGAAAGTCCGGAGAGAGGGCAAACGGGTTTCAAAGTGTGCTTCGCTGTGGTTGCGCAAGAAGCATTCGAACGTCAACATTGTCAGAGTACCGTTAAACTTAATATTAAAGTGCACCAAGTTGCCAGATTTGAGACTTTCAAATGTTGCTTGCCTTTCTGCGGGGAACAGGACAGTTGTAACGATTTACGTAAGCTCGCATCGTTCGCGTTAATTTGCAGCTAAGTCCCGAGAGTATACGGTTTCTGAAGTTTGCCTTGCTAAGGCTTTGTAAAAAATAGTCTTCATCTTCAAATTTTCCTGAATGTTGTTAAAGTTAGAATTGAGCTGTACGCGTAGCCAGGCTTTCGAATTTCGGATGTCGCTTGCTCTTGTGCAGGGAACATGGCTGTGTTGTAATGACTGAAGCAACTCGTAGGTTCTCGATAATTTGTTAAAAAGTCCCGAGAGAGGGCATACGGTTTCGAAGTGTGCTTCGCTGTGGTTGCGCAGTGAAGTATTCGAACGTCAACATTGTCAGAGTACCGTTAAACTTAATATTGAAGTGCACAAGTTGCCAGATTTTAGACTTTCAAATGTTGCTGCCTTTCTGCGGGGAACAGGACAGTTGTAACGATTTACGTAGCTCGTACGTTCGCGTTAATTTGCAGCTAAGTCCCGAGAGAGTATACGGTTTCGAAGTTTGCCTTTGCTAAAGGCTTTGTAAAAAAAATATTTCACCTTCAAATTTTCCTGAATGCCGTTAAAAAGTTAGAGTGGAAGCTGTACGCGTAGCCAGCTTGCAATTTCAGATGTCGCTTGCTCTTGTGCAGGGAACGGCGGCATGTGTTGTAATGACTGTGCTACAACTCGTAGGTTCTCGGTAATTTGTTAAAAAGTCCCGAAGAGAGGCATACGGTTTCGAAGTGTGCTTCGCTGTGGTTGCCCCATAGAAAGCATTCAGTGAACGTCAACATTGTCAGAGTACCGTTAAACTTAGTGTTGAAGTGCACAAGCTGCCAGAATTTTAGACTTTCAAAATGTTGCTCGCCTTTCTGCGAAGACAGGACAGTTGTAACGATTTACGTAGCTCGTCACGTTCGCGTTAATTTGCAACGAAATCCCGAGAGAGCGTGCGCTTTTGAATTTCCGCTTCGCTAAGGATTTGAAAGAAATATTTCCACTCAGCTTTGTCCACAGAATGCTGTCGAGATTTAGAATTGAGTTGTACAATTTGCCAATTTCTTTTAACTTCCGAATATCACTCACGTATTATCCGCGAGAAACGTGTGACAGTTGCTATGCCAGCTGCATCCGTTCTCATTACTTGGCGCGATTCCCTGTTCTTTGAAAACGCGCCGTATGTGGCGACAGCCCGCTTCGTCGGTTCCGTTTCCCCTTTTTAGAGTTTCGTTTACCAAATCGACCTCGTGTTCTTGCGAGCCCGCAAATAAGGGCAAATAATGATTTAGCGGGGAAGATCAAACAGCTGACAGCGCCATTTCTTGTTTCATATTTTGTTACGTATAAAGTGTCTTACTCGGATTGTGGGAGGTGGACTATGCAACGTCCCCGCAAAGTAAATACGAATATGAATGCTGCAAGCTCGTGTCAAGCCAAGAAAAACTACCATAAGGGAAACGAGACAATTGGTCGCAAACGTTAACGTCCGCGTTTGTTCATTGGATTTTCAGGCAATGTTTTTACTCGTTCCAAGCGATCAAGAAGAAAAACGCGTGCTTGTTTCGCAGATGAGGTTTCGGGAAAAAGGGGAAAAAAAGAGGGGGGGGGGGGTATACGCGTCAGCTAGTGCCCATTAATGAGCGTGCATAATGAAAAGGGACTGTGGCGATTAGGGAAGAGCTACGACTGCGAATCGCTGAGTCTAACTGGGTGATGAGGCAATCTGCGACGCTGAACGGGCCGAGATTATACTCACAGAGGATCCCGACCACCGAAGAAGCTGAGCACACACGAGGCAGGCACACAGACACATTGCTCTCGTGTATACAGTTCAGTCGACTCCGCTCCCTAGTACGGCAACCCATATATAGGATACTAGAACGCCGCTTATACGACGCAGAAGCTGTTGTGTGTGTGTGTGTGCGTGCGTGCTGCGTGCGTGCGTGCGTGCGTGTGTGTGTGTGTGTGTGTGTGTGTGTGTGTGTGTGTGTGTGTGTGTGTGTGTGTGTGTGTGTGTGTGTGTGTGTGTGTGTGTGTGTGTGTGTGTGTGTGTGTGTGTGTGTGTGTGTGTGTGTGTGTGTGTGTGTGTGTGTGTGTGTGTGTGTGTGTGTGTGTGTGTGTGTGTGTGTGTGTGTGTGTGTGTGTGTGTGTGTGTGTGTGCGTGTGCGTGTGTGTGTGTGTGTGTTTGTGTGTCCGCAAAATGCGACATGGGTTATAGTGGTAGTTAGGGCGTCGAAGGGTTTGCACGCATTAGGAAGAAAAACGTCTGCTTATTTTTTATCGGGTAATTGATCGTTTCTTTCTTTACTATTTGTTGTCGTCTGTTTATTCCCGACTGTTATATTATTATTTTTAATAATATATGTAAAGATAATACTAGGTTATTCGGGTTTACCGCGCCGTTAAAATTCTTCAGATTCCGGGTGTTCTCGTTACATATTTCACAAAATTCGACGTAGATTAGAACTAGTCGGTAGTAATTTGTGTTACCGGCACGAGTGCCATTTGACTCTGAACATGAAACAAATAATACTTGCTTCATGGTTATATAAAACCCTGTCCATCCGCGATAATTCATTCATTCCCGAGTACCAATAATCTCGCTCACAAATATGTGCGTCTGGTTGATGGGTGCCTCCACCTTTCCTCACGCGTCAGTGGACCTCACGAGCCGGTGTTTGTCACATTTCGACCGACCGTAACTTCAATGTGCGTAGCCCTCCGGTTTAATTAAGGCTGTATCAGTCGAAAGACAATTGCGACTTCAATCCGAGGAAACATTTCTAATTTCAGTGCACAAATCAACACCGAAAAGTCACACAAAGCGAGTTGACTTTATAACCGGAATGGCGCACATCCAGAGCTCCCTCGCGGAACTGACGCGGTCTAAATTATCGCATCTAACTGCGCGCGTGTCATTTTTTTTCTCTTCTTTCTTTTTCTGAGGTTTTTGCATGGCACGTACACTATCCGGCGATGCGCGCGGGGGTTCTCCATCGTCCTGCCGGATTATCGGGAGATTAATCGGGGCTCAGGGGCCGCGCGGCCAAGATGGGCCCGCATCAGGATCCGGCCCCGCTTTCCCAATTACTCATCAGCGCGATGGGCTTCGTGGAGAGCGAGCTCGGGTAAACGCTGCGGCTCCGGATCCCCCCGGCTCGCGAAGCGTGGCCACGCCGCACTGCGCCCAGAAGCCCTTATGTACATTTCATCGCGGAAATGAACTCTTCTCGCGCGGTACGCATGCCATTCTCGAAGGGGCTCGTTTAGCTCAGACCGAATCCACGGTCTCGAGACTTTTCGTGGCATCTTACGATGCAGTCAGTCTTCCTTTGTAAAGTCGCCGATCACGCTTCGAAGATGACTGCAGACAGTGTTTAAACACTGGTTGATCGTTACGTTGTGCGCATGGTCTAGGTTGCATAAGGCAGTCTACATACACTGTCTGTGGTGTGTTTTGTTTCGTAAGGCGGTCACATTGGGATACATTGTTTTGCCCAAGGCGGTCACATTGGGCATACAATTGTATGCGCAATGTGACCGCCTTACAATGAACAAAACACGCCACAGACAGTGTATGTAGACTGCCTTATGCAACCCGAACCAGTGCGCAGAACGTAACGATCAATCAGAAGCCATTTATGCCAGCCATCGAGAACACGGAAGAACGACGAGCATTCTCTAAATAGAACCATGCCAAAGTGTGTCCGAAGCGAACCGACTGGTGCGATGATGTCTACGCCGTCCACCTTCCTTCCCTACCGCACGTACGCAATGACGGGTCGATGTCCAGTACGACGGTGACACGAAGTTGCACAGGCGCATAATGACCGACGTTTTCCCTTTCTTTAACGCCATCTCCTCTCGCGATGTCCGGCGTCGTAAACGTTTACAGACGTTCTGCGGTCCGTGGTCGGTGCCCGGTCTGCGCGAAGAGTGTGGTCGCGGTAGTGTCTTCCATGCCCACTGCGGTGGAATACGAGCCATCAAACTTACCGCCCCTCTTTCGGAACATCAGAACGCAGTATGTTCCGACGTGTTCATTTCTTTTCGCGGTGATGGTGTCCCACTATCGCGCACGTGAACACGGTGTCACAGTGTTCCAAACGCCAGTACGTCTCGTCTTCCACCACGTCCCATTCGGTTCCGTATCCGTTCGCTGCTATAAATAGCGCTCTTCATCCCGAGCAGAACACCGACGGAGCGAGTTGATTGGTTTTCTTTCTTCTTCTTCTTGGCTTTTTTTAAATTCTCGTAGCGTTTTCTTGTTTTTATTATCGAGAGCGCACTAAGCCATATTCGACCGGAAGGAACCTAGATAAACCATTCCCGGATTGCATTTTCCTCCTCTCTTTTCCCTTCACAAAAATCAACACTCAGAGGAAAAGGAAAGAAGAACACACACACATAAAAAGAGATGCCGCGACACGAGAGCCTATCTGCCGTCGTAGCGCTTGTGAGCTTTATTGGGCCCATCTTTGAAGCCCCGATACCCTCGACCCTCTTCGGGCTGGCGGTCCATGGCCGCGCCATGCTCCAGGGATCATGTCGGGCGGTCGTGGCGGGAGGATATCGCCAGCAGGGGGTGCCCCTTCAATCTGGGACCGCGATCAAGGCCCGATAAACGCGCCGTGTTTCCGTCTAATGACGCCCTTAGCGGGGCTACGGTGCCACACGCCGTTGGCGCTGAATCTTCTCAATGGGACAGCCTCTTCTGGAAGAGCCTTCTGTTTCTTTTTTTTGGGGGGTTTCACATTTGGGGACAGGCTTTTGTGCGTGTGTCTGCGCGCTCGGGTGCAGACAGGTCCGCTCGTTTTGCGCCGCTGGAACGATTTCCGGCATCCACCGAAGGAGCTTTTTCGCGTTTGATTCGCCTCCGTGATGCCTCCGTGGTGTGCACAGGCTCCGCTTTGTCTCCGGAGGTCAAGGTACGTAGCTGTAGGGTTCGAACTCTGGGGGATACATTCCAGAAATAATTATATTTTGTCGCGCGGGGCCATAGTTCGCGTTAGCAGCTGCCTTACGACGTAGAGGCCCGGTGGTTCTTTTTCTTTTGCGCACATGCCAAAACTGTGTCATAGGAGGCGATCAAAGCAAGGCCATGCCATGAGCAACTAAAGAAGCAGTCGCGCTTTCTCCCTACTTTGGTACACAAGCTCCAGTCTCTGTTAACTTAATGAATGGTAGGATGTGGCCAGCAGTATGCAGCCAGTACTTGTTTTCTCGTTCTTTGTGTAACGAACGTGATCAATGCTTTTTTTTCCCCCTATGCTAGTTTTTTTTCCCTTGATAGTCAAGTTTATTAATGCTTGTAATTTGCGTGCATATGTCCGCATATATTGGTGTTCTTTGTGTGTTTGCACCTTAAGCACATTCCTGCAAACATGCCGTCTGGACGCTACGGGTTAAAATAAATAAATAATTGTGCAAACGTCATTTACTAAGCCCAAAAAAGTAGAAGAGCGGGGGTCAGGGTCGGCTACTCATATAATTTAATCTGCCGTTGCTTGTTTGCACACCATCTCCGCGATCTACGAAATCAGCCCAGCGAATGTGAGGCGGAACATCTGTTTAGACCTAAAAATGAAGTCTGCGCTGTGACATTACGCGATGCAAAGCGTCATGCTTGCATTGCGTCATGCCACACCACAGACTTCATTTTTAGGTCTAAACGGATTTTCCGCCTCATCATTCGCTCAGCTGATTTCCTAGATCGCAGAGGTTGGCTCTTTGACTGTTTTTGCGGTAAGTACACGCGCAGGCATTTTTGAGAGTGTATGACCTATACCAGGGGTAGCTAAGCTGCGACTCGCGAGCCGCATGCCGGCTCCCTAATAAACCTAATACTCCCCCCCCCCCGTATTTTTCCCGGTCATTGAATTGAATATACTTTATTCAGACAAACGTCTTGGAGGATAGGGCAAAAGGCGACTATGGTCGCCTGACAAGGGCCCGTCCCCCTGTACAGTCTAGCAGCAAAGTGCACAGAAAAAAACGAATCAAAACAATTATATCATTACACAAGGACACAGTGACATATAGAAAATGTGATATAATAAAACAGAAACACATAAAAATACCGACACAGATTACATTAGACGTAGAAGAAAACTTTTTATGGTGCTTTTAAATGTGTGTAGTGTATTAGAGCTATTAATCATGGACAGTATTTCAGGATGGTTATTTAATAATTGTGCGATCTGATTAAGTATTTTTTGACTACCATAATTGGTGCGTATTCTTGACTGTAGGTAGTGAGTATGACGGAAGGTGTATGTGGATCCCTTGTTGATGTAATTCTCTTGCACGAACTCAGGGTGTAGTTTAATTTTGTGGAACATGTATATTGCCAATTTTTGAGTGAGTGATTGTTCTGCTGTAAGAAGGGAATATTTGATGAAATATGGGCGGGTGTGTTCCCGATATGATACATTGGCGATTGAGCGCACTGCTCTTTTTTGCAATAGAAGTAACTTAGATAAACAGGTCTTGGAGCATGTACCCCATACTAAACTGCAATAGCTTAAACGAGAATGAACAAGAGTAAAATAGAGCTGGCGCTTTAACCAAACCGGAAGAATATATTTTAGCCTACTTATAATTCCGATTGCCCGTGATATGTCGGGTCGAATCCGATCAATATGGTAAGACCAATTTAGATTTTCTTGAAAAAATACTCCTAAAAACTTGTGGGTTTTTACGTAACCGATTTCAGTGTTCCTAAATCGAATGCTTAGTTTTCGATTAATATTTCTATTTTTCGCTCTAAATATCATATATTTCGTTTTTTCAACATTTAATTCTAATTCATTGCACGCCAACCACGCACTTAACTCTATCATCCAGTTGTTCGCTAATGTTTCAAGCTGATCTATGTTCGTACCCGAAAAAAATACATTTGTGTCATCTGCATAAAGTACAATATCAGGAGTATGTGCTATGTTAACAATATCATTAATGTACATTAGAAATAAAAGTGGTCCGAGTATTGATCCTTGGGGAACCCCATAATGTATATTACCGGTTTCTGATTTTTCGCAACCAAGAGTGGTGTATTGGACACGTTCTGATAAATAACTTCGAATGAGTTGTAGGGCAAGACCTCTTATACCATAATTATAAAGCTTTTTTAGAATTATTTCATGCTTGATCGAATCGAACGCTTTTTTGAAATCTAAAAATATCCCTAATGTATAAAGCTTGGTTTCAAAATTAGTTAAAATTTTATTCTTAATATTCAGTAAAGCTTCTTCAGTAGATTTCCCTTTCTGAAAACCATATTGCTGTTTTACAAGGAGATTATGTCTGCTAAAATGATCCGTCAGTCTGGAATTTATTATCTTCTCTATTACTTTTGAGAATATTGGTAATACGGATATGGGTCTGTAGTTGTTTAAAGTATTAATTGGTCCACCTTTGTGTATCACTGACACTCGGGCGATCTTTAGTTTCGGAGGAAATACCCCTGTGCTTAATATTTTATCACATATTGCAGAGAGAGGAAGACTAATTATATCAGCAATTGCTTTTATAGGTTTAACTTTTAATTCATCATCGCCACATGCGCCACTGTTTTTTAATGAATTTATCACGTTAAAAACTTCGGTCTCCGTGGTTGGTGATAAAAATATAGATCCTGGCGGGCGTGTCGACATATAAAATTCAAAGTTTTTTTCGTGGAACGAGGATGACGTTGGAGCGCCTGAATGTAAAAAATGGGCATTAAACAAATTTGCAAGTGTTTTACCTGAATAATCAACACCATCTATTCTAAGGACACTGGAGATAGTGCTACTCAACTTAGACATCAGTTCCTTTGCTGCCTTCCATACTTTCATTGGATTATGTTGAATGGCAGTAAATTTATTTTTGTAATAGTTTGCTTTAGACTTCTTTATGTCGGAGCTTAACTTGTTTCGTATCTTTTTATATTCGGTCAATTTATTTATGTCTTTAGTTTTTATAAATGCATCGTAAAGCTTGTTTCGTTCATTTATTCCAGCATCGAGCACACGAGCACTTCACTAAAAAGAGAAATGGAACGCGTTTTAAATAGAAAGGCAGGCTGCGGTTCGGTAGTCTTGTGCTACTGTTACCTGTACTTACAGTTGGACTGCTTTTGACTCGGATAGATCTATCTAAAGTAGATCAAGTTTCATTTATTGCTCTGGACAAAAGTTTGCCCCCCCCTCCCCCTCCTTTTCTGCATTTCCCCTTTCAGGCGGCTCTTGGAAGTTTAGTGCCTCTTTATGCGGCTCTGGGTCAGCCTGGCCACCCCTGATCTATACCAAACAAACAACGACGCGTCAGACCGCCGCGGAGGGCTGACACTACACAACCGATGCAATTGTAAACGATAACGAGTCTACTTGTTGCGAGGGCTTCATTCGTCCCTTTATCACGATCCATTTCTCGGAACTCGCGCGAGGACCTCGGATTGCCCGCGGATTGAGGGGCTCAAAACCTCGGGATCTAGGATTCCGGTTCCGCGAGGCGGGTTCGCCGGTGCTCCGTTTCAATTACGGCTCTCCGATATATAAATGGCTTCGGCCGTCGTCGTTGGTGCTCGATGGCCCGGATTAAATGGGACCCTGCTGGTTATTTTGGGTTCGCGCTCGTACAGACATGACGCGTTCCTGTATGGGGGTTGTTTTCTGAGCGTGATTATTCTGAGTCACTGACAGTTAGAGAAACGCAGGCCGCGGCTCATTATGTTCTGCTTCGTGATTGGGCCTTCTGATCGGCTAATTTCCCAATCTTATTGGCTGGGGAACGATAATAAAATATTCGGGACTCGCCACCCAGCGTTTCTTAAAGAGTGCACTGGTTTTAACGTTGAAAGCGATTTGCATCTTTGATTTTTAAGGTAAAGCTTTACTTGTCCCATTACGCAAAAAAAAAGCAACGGCGTTGTCCCCGAAAGTTGGCCATAAAAATACTTCATCAAGCACGCGCCTCAGAAATAAAACACGTTGTCTGTCTCTTTTTCTTCCTCCTTCACTTTCATTTCTCAAACCAGTCTCAGGATGCAATCATCATGTATAACGAAAAGCACAGCAACGTAGATGCTTCGTCACGGAAGCCGGCGGGTGCGCTCAAGGTCAAAGTGGGCGCGTCAGAAATAAAACACAAAGAAAAGCGCAGCAACGCAGATGCATCGTCACAGAAGCCGTCGTGAGGCCGGCGGGGTTCGCCGCGCCTGCGCACCGGGGGAGCGTGACGTCACGCCGCCGGAGCGCCGTAATGCGATAGGAAGGCGTGGCGCTCTGCTTGTAGGAATGCGTTACGTGTAAGAATGCTTTCGCCTTCTACACGTGAGCAGTCTTAAGTGTCTCTGCCGAAATTTAATGTTTTTTATCATCTTGGCACAAGCGAGTAGTTCCTGTTTATAGCCCGTTTTATCGTGGGTAGCGCCGTTGCAAATACGGTAGCGTCATCTAGAGAGCGACAGGTTCTGCGGTCATGCTGAATGTTTAGAGACGTTGACGAAAGTGTTCTTCGGGGAGCCGCCCCCGCGTTGGGTGTACTGTTGGGTGCTCAAAAAGTGATGAGTATCCGACTTAGGGCGCGTCTTGTGTTCGTGTGTGTCGTTTATGGCGCTTTTCAACTCATTGGAAACGTTTCTGGCCCCGCATTATGGTAGTAGCCTGTACGGCGATGCCTATGAAGTGCGGCACTGAACGCACCGCCGATAGAAATCGTAGGCGAGTACTCAAAATATTGTATCAGTTATCAGCGATTGAATTTCCCTTCGGGTAATTTGTCGTTTTAGGTGCAGTACACCGAGAATATATTCGGTGTTTCGTGTCGTCCACAACAATGAAATATAATCTGAATAATCTATGCGCGAAATAAGAACGTTGCAAGAAACGATCGTCCTCTGAATTGAAGCTTCTTTGTAAAAGCTTTATTTTATGATCCCGTGTGGACGAGTGTGTCCTTTGTCGAGAACTAAAATAGCAATGTTGAGATGGACCCATTTTCGGAGCGAGTCGAGCAATTTTTTCGACGATTCGAAATCGATGCATGAGAATGTTTGAACAATAGAAATTGAAGTTTTCCTTTCGGCTACATTATGTACTAATTTTCAAAATAAGAAGAATCCAGTCGCGTTGTGACGGTCAACATTAGTTCATGGCTCTACGTCGGCAGGAGATCGCGATTAAAAACCGATATAACTTTTTGACAATTTCCAGCCAAACCCGGCGGCGGAAATAAGCCTTCAACTAATCGTCGTAGATGATAAAATCGCGTCAGTATAACCACAGCAAAATATCAATATTAAGATAAATTTTGAAAAGCTACAAGCTGAAGCAGCAATTATTGTGAGAAAATTTGCTCGCACCTCGCGAGCGTACACCATGTTCACCGACGGTACAGCGCGTTAAATTCGGTGCGCGCTCCATTCACGAAATGCTCGCAGCGCACTCGAGGGGACGACGTTGGGCAAAAGTCCTTTCGGTTTACGGACACAACCCACTTCCGCCGGAAGTCTTGGTGATTTGGAAAGCGGTTAAGTTTTAGGACATTGCAGCCGCAGTTGCCTTGTCGGATCCCGGGTGCGATACAATTGCCCTCCGATAATATTCTGCACTTTCGGTTGTTAATCGTGCAGCTTATTACCGAACAATGCTGTACCAATGACCAGGGAATTGTCGTCATTAAATGCGCCAGCTCTAATTAAATCTGTAAATAAAAAAATGAAGGAAACAGCGAACAAAACAAGCATAATTTCATAAAAAACAATACAAAAACTAGGACAAAGAACAGAGGCCACAGGACAGGGCGTAACTTGCAACTAAATTTTAATACAACACACACATAAAACAATTTCAGCCTGTCCACTCTGCTGAAGAAGAAAGACCAGCGAAGCTGTACTATGGGGGGAATGAAGTATTGGCCGGCCGCAAGTCGGCAAAACAGAGTGGAAAGGCTGGAAAGGTTGCGCCGTCTATGAGCGACGGCGGTAGCTGTCCAAAGTTTTGTGCCATCATTTGTTTGCTGACGGACACGATACTGGGGAAACTAGCCCTTAACAGCTCCGCCATAAGGATGAAAACCGCACATGCGCACAAAAAATACATTTATATTATAAAAAAAAAAGAACAGAAGCAAGACGTTACAGCCGAGTGTCTGAAGCCTTACTGATAAAGGCCCGCTCCTCATGGGCCGATAGAGGGAGCGCTGATGCAAACATTCGATTTCGAACCCTGGGCCCTTATCATGAATGATTTCACGCTCCACGCAGTTGCGTTTCCAATCTCCCGCAAACTTAGTTGTATGGAACTCCGGTTGGCATTCACATCTATCGCAGTGTACAGTCAAATGGCCAGACGGGGATGGCCTGGTGGAAGCTGAGTGCTCTGTAATTCTATCATTGATGCACATCCCCGTCTGGCCCGCGTAAACCCTACCGCATGACAAGGTAATTTCACAGGTGACCCCCATGGCGCACTCACAAAATTGAGTGGCATGACGTTTGATGCACACTCCTTCCGCCTCCTCTGACTCTCCTTTTTTCTTCATTATTTTACATAGCATTGAAAGTATGTTTGGCTCGCAAAAATCACCGGAAGGAGTGTGCATCAAACGTCATGTTACTAAGTTTCGTGAGTGCGCCATGGGGGTCACCTATGAAATTCCCTTGTCATGCGGCAGGGTTTGCGCGGGCCAGACGGGAAGGTGCAACAATGATAGAATTACAGAGCACTTAGCTGCGATCAGGCAATCTCCGTCTGGCTATTTGGCTGGACACTGCGATAGTTGTGATCATGTGAAGGTCAACCGGTGTTCCATAGAACTAAGGTTGAGGGAAGATGCAAAACACAACTGCAGGAGCGTGAAATACATGAGGCCTTCATGATAAGGGCCCGCGGTACGAATGTTTGCATCAGCGCTCCCTCTATTGCCGTCTCTGATAAGGAGCAGGCCTTTATCAGTAAGGCTTCAGACACTCACCAGTGACGTCCGACTTCTTTTTTTTTTTGAAGTCTAATTGTATCCTTTGCGCATGTGCGTTTTTTCTTTCTTTTATGTGTATGTTCTATTAGAATTCAGTAGCAAGTTACGCTCTGTCCTGTGTGCCTCTCTTCTCTGTCCTCGTTTTTTTTTTTTTTTGGCGTATTTCCCATCATGTATTCGAACCAACTTGCCCAACTCGCATTCTTAAAACAGGCGAACTTGAAGCACGTCCATGGCGTTCGTCCGGGACTTTCGCTCGTTCCAAACTAACCAGCGAGGAGGAAAACACAGGTAGCCATTTCCCCTTTTCTCTCTTGCCCTCGTTCAATAAAACGGTATATGAGCTCCCGTACGGTGCAGAGTTCATCCATGCATCTTGAAATCCAAAGTTACGAGGGAAAGCCGCTCTTAACGCGCGCAGAAGCCATGCCACCGGTAGACCGAGTGCATAGGCCTGGTATCCTCAGGTCCATATGCGGTGGTGTACACCCACGTTGCCGTCGTTCCGCGAGTGTTCCACGTCAGCCTCTGACTCCAGACGCGTGATGTCCACGTTTTCGTTCGACAGCATGGTGAAAAGCGTACCCAAATAGGCCGGAATCGAGTTAAGACGTAGGCAAACGGTGAACCACCGCCTGGCTTCGTCGTCGTCACAGTGCTCAGGTGAATGATGAATGGATGATATATCGCCTATGAATGGATAATATACGGCCTCGTACAAAAGCAAAGAACGTAAGGAGAGTTGGCTAGCGGTATAGTTAGCGGTTAACGTCTAACGGAGCCGCGGAGCGGCCGTGGCGGAAGCTTTTCTGCACAGCCCTGGATTTTAGTTTTAGTTTCAAAAAGTTTTACATCGGCTTAACTTAGCAAAACAAATAACAAAAACACACGGACGTTTCGCGACCTATACGAATGGCGTCGTCAATATACACTGGCCACGACGAAGAGGGGTCGACCAGTCTACCCCTCCAAAATATCTCAATCACGTCCGGTAAGGGCCGGCGGTTGACATCGCACGCCGTGGAGTCATGGCGGATATCCCACAACTTCACGAACTTCTTTGGCCTTCATCTCTGCTCACATGACAAGGTCGCCCATTGTTGAAATCAAAAGAATGCCCCGTCGCCCAGCACTGGTCAACAAGCTCAGATTTCGCCCGTGTGCCGAGTTGGCGACGTCTCTTTTGTGTTCCTCGAGACGGGTGCTTCGTCGTTTCCTTGTCTCCCTGATGTATAAGTGGCGTTGCTATCGCCACAGCTTACTTTATACACATGTACGAAGATATTTTGGAGGGGTAGACTGGTTGAGCCTTCTTCGCCATGGTCAGCGCACACTGAAGACACCACCTGTTTATGTGACGAAACGTCTGTGCGTTTCTGTTATTGGTTTTGTTATGTTAAGCCGGAGTAAAACTCTTTGAAATATGACTTCTCCCGTCTTTTAGAATATATTTTCATGTATATCGTGGTTCTAGCGCCTCGACAAGCCACCCGGGAGCAAGTTCGAAAACCAAGTGTGTAGACGACGAACAGGCTGGTGTATGGCATAAGAAATGCACGGCTGCGGTTTTCGAAATATTTTTTTAATATTTCACAACCTCTGGGTTGAGCTCTCGAAGAAATAGACATAAAACTGCTTGCGAAGCGAGTTAGCGTGCCCAATTTCAGGTATGTAGTTTTGGAATTCGAACTTTGCAAGGTGCGCCAAATGTGCTGTCGGCAGGTCCTAACGGCCTCTCTCTGTACACATGTATTATCAAAGTTTCAGCGATAGTTGTACAATATGATGTTGCTTAGTGCTAAATACGCAACAAAAAAAAAGATACAGGGACAAAGAAAGAAGTAACAGAGAAGGAATGGACAGAGAAAGAAGTAAAATACGCCTCGTCCTGTGTACTTCTTTCTCTGTCCCTATGTTGTTGTTTTTTTGTGTTTTTTTACGTATTTACTAACATGCAAAAGTACCAACTAGCCACCCCCACAGTGTTAATAATGATGTTGCTCTCGTGTTCATGCTGGGTCGTGTGACGATAATGCACGGACACCATATCCTTGGTAGGTATGCCGGTATCCGGAGCCCGTTGTCGCTTTGATTTGGATCAGAACATAATCATTGTACATATACACGAACGTGGATTGTCCTTATTCGTATCTACCAGCTTACATCATATAGCCTACCACGTCGCATGACAATGCCCCGAACCCGTTTTCGTAGGTCTTTTGCACCTGCAAAGTTCACTGCGCGCAACCACTCAACGCACTAAGAAGTACTTACCCATGCACGTCTAATATCTAATCAACTACCTCGGGCTCTCCCTCCCGTGTCTTTTCGTATGCAGAAAGATAAAGTGGCCCTCATGAAGCACGCTAAAATGCGTGTTCGCGCTAGGAACGAGCACCAAAGCGACGTCGTCTTCTCGGATATATCTTCGCACTCTCGCCCGTCTTCGTGTCCGGACTGGCAATAGTGCGTCCAGGAACGAGCTGCCCGCAGAAAAAGATGGAGAACAACAGCATCTCCGAGCACGCGTCGATCCCGGCGGCAGGCGAAATTTCCATTCGGCAGGGATGAGTGCACGCACGCACGTTATCAGCGGCTCCTTGGTCGGGCTCTCCTCCGCATATACATTCCCCTGTATGGCCGCGGGGTCCGGGGATCTATATGGAGCAGGAGAGAAAGAAGAAGCAGAGAGAGAGAGAGAGGAGACCATCTATGTAATACTCTGGACGACTCGTATATATAGAGAGAGGATGCGACGAAACGTGAAATAAGGTGCTGACGCTAAATTCGCGATAGCCCCGCGGGCCCCCCAGGCTTCGGGCTGTGTATACTACTTGAAACAAATGACAAGAACGGGAGAACTGGGAAAGAAGATAAAGAATAGAGAAAAAAGGTGACAGGTGCTGAAATTTGAAGTTTTAGAATCGACCGTTTCGCTGGCCTTTCGAGCGTCTCTTTTTTTTCGATTTTATTATTTATTATGTTGCTTGCGCTGCCCCTGGCGAGAAGCGGCGTTGGACTCCCTGGTGCCGGTATACCACTCGAGGGGGCGAACATTGCTTGTGTTTCACGCGCGACTGGTCTGTAGCCGTCTGATGGGCTCCAGACGAGCAGGGACGGTGCTCACGTATAGAGGTGCGGGCGAAAGATATTTCCGTATATATATATACAGCCTATAGTGCGCGCACATTGCTGCCAGTATACTATATGTATGTGTGTGTGTTTGTGTGTAGGTGCGCGCCTGAGCGAAAGAGCTTGAACGTTATATATAGGTGTTGCCCAGAATTGCTTGTCTCCCGCATCTGTCTGTGGCAGAAAGTGAGCTCTTTTCGGGCTCTGGAGGGGAACCGCCATTGAAACAACAACAACAACAACCAGAGCGGTGACAACGATGAAGACAACGATAAATAAAATGTGCGGTTTGATAATGGTGTCGTGCGGAGCACACCCCCCCCCCCTCCCTCTCTTCATTGCGTATTGCTCCTCTGGTGGGAGAGGGTCTTTGCGGCGTCTATAGACGAGAAGAAATGTCCCGAACAGCGTCGTCGATTTTTGGATCTTTCGGGAGAGAGCATTGTGTGCCGCGCGTTCTTTTGTTCGACGCCGCCTGCATCGCGGTCATGTTATATATAGGCGAAGTTTGTGTCATCTCGGTAGGGATCTATGAATCAGCTCGATACAAGCTATAGAGTTTTTGACGCCGCAAGAAAACATTAGATGGATGCGCGATTTGCATTCGCGAGTGTGAGACGTGCGCCTCCTGATGTTTCTCGCGAAGATGACGTATGCTCTGTGATGGCTTTACAATAACATCAATTTCTTCGACAAACGGGTATTTTTTTTTTTTTGTATCACTGTGTGTTGTTGTAGAAAGCTTCGAAAGAGAATTTGCAGGAGACCCGTAAGCGAAGCACGATGTCACACGAATTGCGCTACTCAGTTTCCGGGCTCTGTTTGAGCAAATGGCGACCTGTTACGACGTAAGCTATATGTCAAACTAAAGTATACGCCTTAGTTTATATCTAGCTTACGTCGTTAAAGCTTTCTGTCATCGTTAAAAATAACGACGACAAAAAGACGGCCTTCGCTTCATCCGTAAAAGCAGGCTGAGGCGTTTTTCGTCTGTCTCGCCACACCTTCCTCATCCCGGTATACGAGATCCGGAACGCTGCAGACAACGCCAGAGGCGCGCATGCGTAGTTTCGGCTTCTTCGTTGCGCAGAGCCTATAGCGAAGCTGAGAATTCGATGGATGAAAACTCCAGGAAGCGGAGGTCAGACTGCTAATACATGGTGCAGAAAGACAGTGACTGCCTGAGGCGTTTGTCTTCCTTATATTGACGATCACATTGGTCATATTAGAAACTGTCTGCAGACATATTCGTATAAGGCAAACATGCTTCTAACACGCTTGAGGCCTGTCCATACACAATTTTGCCATCATGTCTGTAGCGAACAGCCTGTCTTTTCTATGATGTACGGGCAGTGCATGCGACTGCGACTTAACATCGTCTATAAATTCCTTCCGCATCGAATATGGCATACAGGATATCATTTCAGTCGTCGGGAGGTAACGAACATGAGGCATCAGTGCAACGTGAACGCGCGTTTTATTTCAAGGTTGGAAATATTTAACGAAAAAAAAAAAGTAACCCGCATCTACCGCGCCATGCGCCCGAGGAGAGTTATAGCTTTCATTCTGTTGATTTGTTCTTCATTCCGTGCCGCCGACATTCGGCGTAATCATTTATTAAGGCGAAAGCCTTATATGTCTCGTCGTTCAGTCGACCTTCAAAGTCCTTGAGCGAAAACACGTCGGCGACACGAAAGGTACTAAAACGTTTACGTGACCACTCAGGCAAATTAGAGTCAATGAAATTAAGAAGGATGACAAAGCGAATTAAGAGGAATCAACGTGAATTAAGAGGAATTAAAGTGAATTAAGAGTAATTAAAGAGAAGTAAGAGTAATCAATGGGAATTAAGAAGGACTATAAAGCGAATTAAGAGGAATCAAAGTAATAATAAGAGGAATTAAAGTCGAGAATGTAAAAAAAAAGAGAACGTGAAAAAAGAGAGCGTGAAACAAAGTAAATCATGTGTCTGTCTTTAATGCATCGGCGCTTGGGCTTTCGCCTTCAAGTCGTCTTAGGGATAACATAAGAGACCCTGTGAATTTTTGTTCGCGAGCATTTCGTGTTAAACTATACCACTTACATCGGTACCCTTTCCTCTGAATGACGAATGCGTGTCTGCTTCAATATTACTTCGTGTCTTCCTTCCAGCTGTCGCGATTAACTATCACTGATTACCTTCGCTTCGCTTCGCTCGGTACAAATGTAAGTTCCTTGCGCGAAATCCTGTGGAAGCGCCTTCTGAACCTGTGACCTGCGGAGGTTGCAAACATTGAACGCGGTAAGGAGGCTCGCGAAGCACAGAAGCAACACGAAGCGACAGTCGTCGCTCCTTTCGGAAAACAAAATACAGCAAAACGAGACTCTGCCGTGGTAGCTTGAGCGAGCCTTTACTGAAAAAAAAGCAAAACAAAATTGCTGCCGTCGGTTTGAGTCCGGAAGCCTCGCGCGTCACGTGGGTGCGTCACTGCGGTGTGCGAGGTGGTTTCGGAGTGGATGATTGGACTTGACGTGCGCCGCCGCGTCTCGTTCGGTTCGAAGCCCTGTGGGAGCCCGGACGTCTGAGTGCTCTGCGGACTGGAACGCCGCCCTCGCCGCAACCGCCGTGCGCGCATTCCCTGCGGCACGGCGTGCCCTCATAGTTCGGCTGACAGGCAGGATTACGTCCCACTACAGGGCAGGCGGGAGGGTTACGTTGTCGCCGGTTGGCTGCCAGGTCCGAGCGTCACGCGTGTGCCGCGGATCAAAGCGCAACTCCGTTTTGTTTTACATCCGCTTCGAGCACATAAAGCGGGAGGGAGGCTAAAGTTCCGATAGGTGCTGACTCGGCGTGCTGGCTGGTGCACTGAAAGCAGTTGCTATACACATTTCGAACGCCTATCATGCAGAAAAAAAAGATGCTGAGTCACTTGACTGTGCGCACCTGCGCGGCGTTCGACGTTCTCTAGAGGAGGGATACTGCACAAGCTCAGAACGCGTTCCGCAACCCAGCGTACAAAGGTGGAAGCGCGCAGGGAGCGATGTTTGGAATGGCCCTTGTGTGTCATTTCCAACGAGGTAGAAGGACTTTGTGAGCGATAAACTGGCAGCTGAAAGTGACCGCCACCCGGCCGCCGCGCCATGTTGCACATTTTTGGCCACTAGACACGTGACCTTATAGTTTCGCGTCTAGATTTTAACGAAGTACCTCGCACATATAATAGCTTATTGATCTTTAATAACAGTACCGACGAGGTAAGTTATGTTTCGTTGGCCTGGCGGTTTGACGACGAAGCCATAGAGTGCCCGGTCGCAGATTTGGAGCGCGAGGATCTGGTAGCAGAGAGCGTTTCTCGGGAAACCTGGACGTCAGAGCACAGCCTTTGCAGCGGCGGGGACCCAAAACATGGTTTTCAAACCCGACGAGAAAAGAAGCGGTAGCGCGAGGAACACGAGCGGACATTCCATCACTCGGGAGAAGTGTGTTTCGGCGTCTCGCCGCAGCGGGGCGCCCGTCACGTGGCTCTCCTTTCATCCGTTGTCTGCCGCTCTACCTTTTCCATTTTGGCAGCCACTTCTCGTGGCGATCTACAGGCTTTGTCAGTACAGAGGAGGCTATGCTTCTTCGAATATATTGAACAATGTTGGACGCGGATCGGTGCTTGAATGCCAAGGCACGTTGCCTTCATCCCGTAGTTAGGTCGAGCAAATTTTGGAACACAGTCCGCAAGTGCTGTACTACAAGTTCTGCTCAACGTATAAAGACTTCCTCTAGCTGAGACAGCGTTCTCCTTGTGCGAGTTCTCGTCCAAACAGAGTACAGTACAGAGTTTGGCTCGCGCGCCTGCTTCCTGGGTACGGGGCACGTAACTCGTGAGATCTCCGCCTGCTGCGTAGCCACGAAAGAAAGGCCACGTGGCCCATAGGAAACCATGGGTAAACAAACGCGAGCGTCCATGCGCTACATTGTGGTTGATGAGAACGACATCCTACCTACTCTCGATACGTCCTGTAAAATGACTGGGATACTTCTGTCGAGCAAGCTGGCTTTCAGCATGTGCTCAACAGCGACATCGAAGTGTATACAGGCATCGTGTCACGGCTCTCAAATGTCCTTTCTCCGAGTGCTTGCGTGTTGCGTTGGAGCGCGTGCTGACGACGATCCAGCCTTGCACCACTCCACGTTTACCTTATTTTCACACTTTCACGGTCGTTGTTCTGGTCAAACAATACATTACTTTCCGATTAATCCTGTATTAATGAGCTGACAGCGACAAAAACATAATTTAGAAAAACACTCGCCGGTAATTCTTTTGTCAATTCGGTTTTAACCGATAAACTAAACATTTCTGAATCAAAATTTAAGAAAGAAAACAAAAATTCCGGTGTTCTTTTATTTTTATATAGGGTTGATCAGAACGCAGGGGTCAGGGGTCCTGTGGAGAAGCCGCTTTATAGTCTTCTTTCAAATCTCAGATCATTGGCAAAAAGGTGTTACGTTTATCTCATCAAGCTTCGTTTAAAACAACAGGTCATTGAACTTGCGGGCCCCCAAGAAAGCTACTATTACGGTATTTAGTTTGGACAGTACTATGTGCACTTCTTAAAAGGGAAGGGTGGTTGTGTTTTCGTAAGAGCGAAAGCTATGATCCCGTAGAGTTTACGGGAGGGAGAAGGGGGCGCGAGGCTGAAACCTTTATGTTACTCCCGTCACTGGTGGAAAAGGATGCGAAAACCTTTTCCAGCGGCTAAGCCCACGAGTTCGGTGATAATAAGATATCGACGTTTGTTGGAGCAACACTTCTTCGAAAGATTTTCTGGTAGACAGATGTGCTGGAAAAAAAAATTGTTTGATACAAACATGTTTTTAAGCCTAGTACACTTTCACTTCGTATTGTGAATATGGAAAACCGGGAACACATCGAAATTAAGCTAATAATTTCGGAGAATCGTGAAACTAACAAAAATAAACTTCAATAAACACTGAATTTTATGAGAAAAGGAGCTCAGAAAACTCGGAACCCCACATTTAAGTTAATAGCGTGAGAAGTTACTCACGCGCTCAAAAACACAGGATGACCAGGTCTTTGTGCGGTGCATGTTCAAGAATATTCTTCGAATTAGAAGTTTCTGTGCATAAGAACACTCTTCTTGAACGTTTATTTGACTTTCTTTATTTTATTATCGGAGACGCGGGAGCCTCTCTGGTAATAGTGTAACGTTAAGATACTATAACAAATGTCAGTTTGCCCGAATTGATCAACCTCGATTATTATTGTTATTATTATTTTTGTATATAAGAGTTCGAATATACTTGTTCCCTTCCAAGTAGTGAGCTTACTCTAAGCTGCTTCTGCTATTTACATCCAAGGAGCAAGCAATGTTTTGCTTGTCGCTCAATGTAACTGAGAGGCTCCTTGTCCATAGCACTCTGACCTCGTAGACTTTCTTACATGTGTGCAATTCGACCTGATTGATCGACATGTTGTTTCATCATTTGCCTTTGGTCTGTCTCTTTGCAGCGGAGGTGTCCCGGCAGAGATGGCCTGAGGGCTTCCGCAGCCGAGCTCCGAGATCCGAGGCCGTCCCCCGGTTCGATTGCTGAGGTCAGTTCACACGCGCTCTCTTGTTCAGCGTGTAGCACAAACCGGGATGAAGTCTACAAACTGACACTAAGCGCCTGTTCACACGTACATCACAGCGCTATCACTATTTGCTATATTAGTGACACAGCGCTAATATACAGTGCTAAATTACGTCCAAGTCAGCAATGCATCAGAGCTTTACCTATTTAGCGATATGCTCTATGTGTAAATCAGCCTTAATTGTACTTAATTTGTATTTTTCTAACTAAGAGGATCGAATACTTTTTTTGGCACAAAGGCATTCGGCCCTTTTCTCACTGAAACTGCCAGCCCTGCGCGCTCTCCTCACAGACGTTGAACGATTGCTATTCCGCGGGCTTCGTGAGGCATGCAGTTACTTATGAAAGATAGGGTAAACATTGGCCAACTGTCGGAGATGGTTGACAGGTAACCTGCTTCGTAGGGCTACAGTGTTTTGTGAAAGCTACTTCAATAGTTTTAATAACACGACAAAAAAAAACTGTTGCGCGATTGATGAACGGTGAGTATTTTGGACCCTTCCATGCATTAAGAAGTCTCAACTAGTCGGAGAAGTGTTCAAGCAGGAGCATTAGCACTCCAACAAGACAAAACAACAACAACAACAACAACAACTAAAGGGTTTATAGCTGAATTTAAAAATTGCCGTTGTATGTAGGAAGCGAGACAAATAAAAGATAATATTCGGAGATTACTGGACCGGCTTAATAGAAACTAAGTGATCCAAGATAAAGAGGTTATACTAGACGATCTCAGTGAAGGCCTTATGCAGCTTATACAGACCTGCGCGCTAGCGCTAGTGATGGACTTGTTACGAACGAGTGCCTCAAATAACATTTTATCTCATTTTGTTTTCCTGCTTTGAAGTCAATGCTGATTTTATAAACTTTCTCTAAAATATTGAGCAGCTGCCTGTTAAAAAAGAAAAAGCAAAAGTTCAATCGCTATGCGTGCCGACTTACTTCTGGGAAACAGACCTTAGAATTCTGCGCCTCGCCAGCACACCATATCAAACACGAAACCCCTCACATATTTCCATCAAACCAGACTATCACCATCGTCATCATCATTGTAATCTTACTTATTTTGTTATTCTTGGTGTCTTTAGTTGCGCTGCCATTTAGCCTCTTAATGGGCTTTATTTTTCAGTTATGCACGAAATGATGGAACAGACGGAAACAAAGCGACATGTATTACATACTTTGCTTGTAGATACCGTCTTCAGCACTATGAAAGACCCATTTGACGAGGCAGTTTCAGGTAGCTGTGTAGGATTTGCTTTTCTCAGGCACACATAGCTGAAATGGAGGAGATAAATGGACGTTTGTTATATTCTCCCCCTGAAAACAAAGTGCCTCCAGGCAAAGTGTGCTTTGCGCCGCTGCATTAACTGCTTCGGCGAATGGGTCTTTCATATCGTGGAAGACTGCTGTAGATGGCATTTCATTTCATTTCATTTCATTTAATAATCCCTTAAAATGCCCACGTGGGGCTTTACATAAGGGGGGGCAGGCAGTCTTTGTACAATTCAGGTACACAGTACAAACAAAAAGAAAAAAAACCAACAAAAGATAAAACACAAGTGGGCTACAGGCCGTAAAAGGCCTGTAGTCCTTCTCAACGCGGATCTAAGGTGTCGTTAGCTAGTTTGGCAAAGGCGTTATGTTATTGCCTTTCTTCGCGCTCGCAATATTTTGCTTCCAACAATGAGTCGTGCGCGGTACTTTATCCAGCAGCCTTTTTCACCCATTTAAAGCATGTTCTACCTCCGTTTTTCGTACAGGCAATAAAGATGAAGTTGATCCGCTGGGTAGAGGTCCACATCGGCAGGTCCCGCAAGAAGGCCAAGAAGACACCGACCAAGCGCCAGGGCTCCCCGTGCGACGCCCTCCCCGAGACCCCGACCCACACCACGACCTCCTGCCGCCGCAGCCCGGCGGTGGGGCCCGACGTCGCTGAGGACTCGTGGTCCTGTCCCGGACGCAGCCCGGGTCCCAGTCCCGGCTGCGACCTCCGGGGCGACGTGGGCCCGGGCTCGCAGCGGCTGCCCAAGGCGGCTGCGCACATCCGCACCAGCTTCCTTGACCAGGCGCCGGTGTCTCCTGCCGACGCCAGCTCGCCCCGGCAGCGCAGCCGTATCAAGACCAACCCGTGGATCCGGTCCCCGCGGAGCCCCTGCGGCAGCAGCTCGGCGGACAGCGGCTGGGCGGGCTCGCGCTCCTCAACCGGTTCCGAGAGCTCCGAGCCAGGCGACCTGGCGCTGCACGAGGCCCCCTGGTACAGCCATTGGACGTCGCTGTCCTCGCTGCGCAACCATGCCGGGGCCGAGCTGGCCGCCGCGGGCCCCTGGCCGGCGCAGGGGCTGCGGCCGCGGACGGCGTCGACGTTAGAGTCGTACCGCGGCAGACCACAGCCCCGGGCCGCCCGGGAACCGCCGCCGACGCTGCTCGGCTCCACCGCCAGCGACGGCTTCCTGCGGCGCCCGGAGTCGGCGCGGTTGTACCGTAAAGAAGCGCCCCGCAAGAGCCTCATCACCCACATCAGCGACGGCAGCAGCAGCAGCAGCAGCAGCAGTAGCAGCGGGAGCAGCAGCGACGACGAAGCCTACTCCGAGGACTTTGTCCAGTCCGAGGATAGCGACGTGGTGACCGTGGTGAAGGCGGTGACCAGCCCGCAGACGGACTCGGCGTGCGACCCGGGCAGCTACACGACGACCCCGCTGTCCGAGTGCTGCACGCAGCTGCACGGCCCGGCAGCCGAGACCCTGTCCGACAAGGTGCGTCGGCTCAGGGCCCAGAGGCTCCTGGTGCAGCACAAGATGCAGGAGGCCCGGCTGGAGGAGCAGCTGTCGCGCGAGCAGCGCATTCTGCTCCACCAGGAGCTCATGCAGTTCCGCAGGCTCATGCTGCTCAAGACGCTCCAGGGACTCCGCTCCGATCTGGAGCACCGCACCGCCTCTTCGTCGCCATCGCAGCCGCGCAAGGAAGACGTCCACGCTGCTTCGAGGGTTGACCAGCATTGACGCGTCGCGGGCCTGTATCTATGGACAGCATCGACTCGAAGGGCCGTCGCCTCGAAGGGCTGTCGGTTCCTCGTCGCCCTTGTACAGATTGTCGGAGGAAACCGCCGCAGACGGTCCCCGTTTCGGTTGGGTCACGTATTCCCGCCCGGCGTGTATCGTGGGCTGAGCTGTTCTTGCCTGCGCTGACGTGATTTTATGGGTGTTTCTCGTGAAGACAAGTTTCGACTGTAAAAGGTCTTGCTCCGGGACTGCTAGATATTTATTCTAGTGTTGTTTTCTTGTAATTCGATATTATTATTATTTTTGAGAAGCAAACGAGTGACACCCGTTTATCTAGTCATGTTTCGTTGTGGATTTTATGCTTTCGATGCAAACTTTCTGTGAGCTTTTTCGAATGGTGGGCACGAACTGAAACTAGCATCGTTAATGGTTGAGTGACGAGGCTTAGTGAGTCTCCATAGGCTGTCGCACCTCCTCATCTCAAAGACGAAAAGAAAATGTTTGGTGCAACGTCCCTATTAAAAGACGACAGTTCTGGCAGCGAATAGGAAAAAAGTCGGACGGTATTTTTCCTTCATTAGGCGAGAGAGGCAGAGTGCAATCCTGAGCGTGTCATTTTCTTTTCCGGAAAACCGAAAGCTTCAAGAAGGAAGATAACTGGTTCGCGAACACGCGCGTTGCGTTTTTCGAGCGAAATTTAAAGTTACCAGCAAATGAAACAAAAAAATCTCTGTTCACTTTAAAGTTCGTTGAACGGTCGCTACAACAAGAAACCAAGAAAGGAAAACTTATAAAAGACGACACTTCAAAACAAAAAACAAACAAAAAAAGCTGGGTACCCCTTGGAAAGTATAGTGTGGCAGGATGAATATGTTATAAAAGAAATGCATCCTTCGCTTCTACATGATACTCATATTATTTTAATCGGGGCGACTCGTGGACACCCCGTCAGACTCTTGTACGGGTCATTTGACTGATTTACTATTTTCACCTTCATTTTAAGCAGAGGAAGGCTGCGGACTAAAGAGCCTAGGCCTTTCTCAAAGAAACTTGCGAGCAAAGTCGCCGTGTAATATAAGCGCCAACGTTGCAAAGTCCATCGCAGCTATGCACGTCTCCAGCGTCGCTTGGAGTTTGTTGTAGTTGCTGCTTTGCGTAAATGCCCTCCTTTCAATCTTTCCGGTCGCAGCTTTCGTTGGATACTATGTACCGCATCTCACGGACGCATTTTCCAACACCAACTCGGCGTACAAACGAACCACAACGCGCTGTACGGTTGCCAAATATTGCGATGTTACGAATCTCAACAAGGATCGCACCGTGCACATTTTTTATTCGTTTGCAATTTCATTACACGTATGCAACCATCATATGTATCTAAGAAAAAGAAATGTCTTCCTGAGTTGGATAATTCTCCCAGGAGTAAGAAGAGCGCGGCGACCTGTCATTAGTAAACTTTTCTTTTTTACAGATTCAGCCGAGCAGGGGTTTTTTTTTTCTTTTTTTTCTTCCGGGAGATAAATGCCGAAATGTGGTGATCGACGTGTAACAAAGCTGCATATATGCATCTCCATTATATCTGTGCCGTAAACGGGCGATATTTAAATTTTTTTACCAACAAATATGTAAAAAAAATATGGGGGGGGGGGGCGATCTTTTGGTTTGAGCGTCCGTTCGCGATTTTACGTAAACGCGTATAGTTAGACATCAACCGTTTTGCGAGAACATACAGAGTAGCTCATAAACATTCGGATCTGTGGCGTGCGAAACTCTGTATGCGAAACAAAGCGTAAATTTCCTCAAGTGTACAAAACTTCGTGCTTACGTTCTTCTTTTTTTTTTTTTTTGCTCTTTACAATTACGTGTTTGAGGTTTTTTTTTCTAAATTACTATTTTCCTGACAAGTTCGAAGTTGTGGTTGCCCTTAGGGTGCAGACCACGTGACAGTGCAAAGGCGGTAGACGCAGTGTTGAATATTTGTGACATACGGAATGCCCATTGATTGAGTTGTTGGTTGTAGAGTTCGTGTTCGAGTAAGCTCTCAGTAGTCGTGCATGGATAGTTCGTCGTTGTAGCGTGTGTGTCTGTCTACCCCCTCCCTTCAAACGACGCCGACTGAGAATAGGAGTGACGCGAAGACGACTTTGGATTGACATAAGGAAGGAACGAAATGGTCTCTTCCTGTGCGAAGACAGAGAACGCTTCGAGGACTTGAGAACGTGCGTATTTTTCGCGGGGTTTCTAATAAATCACGAACATGAAGTATTGGCGCTCTTATTCCAGTGTTTATACAAGTATCGATGGATGGGAAAAGTATTGTTATATTTCAGGGTTGAGAAGAAAAGAGTAGCAAAAAGGCTTTAATATTTTGCCGTCCTGGTCAACGTACGATTTTGTTTTCTCTTTCATGGAAAGGTACACAACTTGTTTTTAAGTATTGCTTACATGTGAGTGTAAGCGTTATGGTATTAGGAAGTTCATCTAGCTTTTCATTTGATAAAAAGATGCTTCTGAGCTTGCATCACGCAGCTGAATGGCATGGGCACACTTTGCTTGTTGAAGAAGAGGAGTGCAGTTGTACCGCAGTGTTTTATTTTTATTTAAGTTTTTAGTGGGGCATGTTTAAAATTTGCATATATATATATATATATATATATATATATATATATATATATATATATATATATATATATATATATATATATATATTTATATTCGACGAATTAGCTTTAATTTTGATTGTATTAATTCTTAGAGCGCGCACTAGGTAGTCTGATTAACGTTCAGAAGCAACAGCAAGATAATTACTTTAAACTTTACATCGAAACGGACGTTGTAGACAGGTTGACCTCTAATGAGTGTCTCCACTGTTAACACAGCCCACATACTTTCTGAACCAGTCGCCTGTTGATGTATCTACCAAGTCCTTACGAACAAAAACGTATTTGAAACAATTTGCTCAGCATAGCCAGTATTCAACGCTGTGGAATAGTAAATAGCCAAACGCTTCCAAGGTTACTCTCTAGAGAAAGCTTACTCTAGTAACCTCAGTACAAGTCTCTTTGTCTCAAATAGTACCACAACATGTATAGTCTCTCAGTAGTAGTATATACCTTTCGGCCTACGAGATTCTCAGATTCTCACCTTGATTACGTAAACTTCCATAGCAGGCGATGTAGTACCTAGATTTAACGTATTTAAACATTTGATTAGAATGTAGTCGAGTTTGCTCGATCAGACCCATTATGATCCAACAACGTCTTGCGTAAAAAGCGAAATTCAAAGTCAGTGGCCTATATCGCTGTATCTGTTTCTTGTTCTATTCGTTTCACAAGAAGTCGATCTTTTTTAGTGGCAGCGTAGGAGGTCGATGCGTTTCAACTTCAGTGGCTTCCGGCCTGAAGTCTGGTTGTGAGGTAGGCTAGTTTCGGCACCTCATCGAACAGAATGGCGTCCATATGCTTATAACGCACCGAGATTCGGAGATACCTTGAACTTCAAAACTTCCTCTCTTCCCATAGTAAAGCTTGGTACCTGCATACACTACACAGATATCGCTGCTTCTGGGCGCTGCTCCGCGCAAATGAAACTAGTGATGTCCCAGGTATTTGTGTATAACGACATCAAAAATAGTAACTTCCCTAGCAATCCTAAAAACAACAAAAAACCGTTTCCAGTTGGCTCGAGACAGCGCCAACTTTTTGTCCTATATAGGTAACCGGCACCGCGCCTACAGTAGCATCCAGATAAACCAAAATAGTGCATTTACGCGTACCCGGTCATCTGCTCAGCTTCCACTTTATAGTCGCCGAAACTTTACTTGTTTTGTTTGCTGACAATTGTTTCGGATCCCTTGTGTCTTGCTATACTCCGACAGCTTGAGTCGGTTCGCATTTAGAAGAGACCCCGTGGCACTTTGGCTCGGGTTGCGATGTATGTTCTTTTTTCTCCTCAATGCTGTCGAATTTGCCTCTCTTTGTGTGTGTGTGAATCCCAATGCTCAAGTTGACTCGTGTATTTTTTTACAACTCTCACGCCTTTTTGTATAAGAGCCAGCGTGAGACGCTTTGTGTACAAAACCATTTCGTCGGCGGTTCTCGCAGGGAACACGAGCCGAGATGCCGAGATTCCTCCGAGCGAGCGGTTCTGTGTCCCGCGGCGGGTCGCGTTTCTTAAAAGCTCGCCTCCCGCGCCTCATTTTCGAAAGCTGGTTTGCACCATGCGCAGTGTTGACTTGCCACATTCCACCCAAGCATGTGATGTTTCCTGCGACGCTGTTTTTCTCCCGCGGACTTTTGTGTTTTCAGTGTGCATTGGCGCTAGGAAGTGCGCATCGGATGTACCGCTACATTTATGGACTGCACATGCATAATAAACCGAGTTACGCGCGTACCTTGTTTGCGTCTCTATATACTGTCGTGATGAAAACGAGGCAAACAGGCACGTGTGGCCAAGACACGCCCAGAGGAACTTCGAGATTCATGTGCAAACCGATTTCGAGGTTAAGAGTGACATTCAACACCCGATTGTTTGGCAAATGCAAATAGCGACGGCGTTCAGCGCAATAAAAGTTGATAACTAATTTCAGTTAACTTTGCCTATAACAAGTACTGTACTAAGGCCGAATTCTGGAGTGAACACTGCACATGCACAAAGGTTCTGGAAGCGACGCCAAACGATGGCGTTGGCGGAGACTATGTAGATAGACTCTGGAGCCTGTGTGTGCGGAAGAAGTATTCGGGTATTTACCATCTGTTTCCTTGCACCAAATACAATTGATAATTGAAAATGCCTGGCACACCGCCAGAAAAGATAAAGATTCATACGCGGCAGGCTTTCATCGCAGATGATAGCGCCATCTCCCGTTATGGCGTCACTTTAATAGTTCCGTCTCCTGCGACGAGGTAAGTGCCCTGTATGCTTTTGGGTAAACTATATATCTGACATTAGTACCTTACAAGGAATGCTAGGTAGTGAGATTGGCCTTTAATTATTAGGCGCAGGGCCGAGTTAAGGTATGGGCTAAGGGGCTGCAGCCAAGGGCCCCCGACTCTCTGGGGGCCCCCATGACGGAAGCTCGTAGAAAAAAAAAACGAAACCTAAAAATATTTTGGAAAGCGATGTTGCTTTGCCGCAGCATTCGAGAAGAGGGATATACAAAGTTAATGGCGATGTCAGCGAGGCCAAGCGCGCACTTCGCGTAGCGCACTCCTATCCCTGTACAAAGCCGGCCCTTTGGGTGGGTGACCGGTCTTTTAGGGTGCTTGTCCGCTTTCTTTTGAAAGTGGCTTCGAACAAACGTAGAAAGCACGCGAGGGGAAAGCACGCGAGGCGAGGAGGCAGCGGAAAAACCCCACGATCTGGGGTTTTTCCGCTGCTTTTTTTCTTTTGTTAGGAAGGGAAATGTCATAAACACCTCCCCTTCACCCTACTCGGGCTCGTGTCTCGTGCGCGCAAACACGTGTTTTTGAGCAGCGCTTACACTTTGAAAGTGCGGCCTTCGACGCTGCTGCGGAAGCGAACAAAGCTGCATGCCGCCTCCGCGGTGGTCTTGCCGGAGTGCTCCCTAGTTGAAACCAGACGGGAATGGTAACTTTTTTTGTATTTTGAGGCTACTTTCTATTGATTAAAAAAAAAGGAAACTGCATCATTTTCCAGGTTCATTGCCTTAACCAGACATCATTATCATCATCATCGTCGCCATCATCATCATCATTAGGGCCCCTGAAGCGTCCTTAGCCCAGGGCCCCGAAACGCCTTAATCCGGCTCTGATTAGGCGAATGGTTATCGCCAGCTTTGAACAGAAGTATTACCTTTCCAATTTTCCAGGCATTATGTAAAACGGAAAAGTCGAACAATTCTCGAAATGTACATGTAAGTATTATGAAAGTGTACTGATTTGTTGCGCTTAGAATTTTTGAGTTTATTTCGTCCGTACCAGCGGATGAAGAGAGCTTAAGACCGTGTACAAGTTTCGAAACACTATCACGGCTGATAACAATATGATCCATTAACGAAAAAGCGTTAGCATAATAAGTTGGATCTGTATCACCGTAGGGATTCAAAAAACACTCAATGAAAACTTCATTAAAGGTTTAAGCACACACATATTCTTCAATGAGAAATTCATCTTCAGATTTGAGTGAAATGAAAGATGACTTATCGCGGCAAGACACAACATTCCAAAACTGTCGAGGATTATTTAATAACATTGATGGCAAGGTCTGGTTAAAGAAATTAAGCTTAGCGTTTTTAATTGAATTTTTGTAAGCAACAGCAGCGTCGGCGTATTTATACCAGCGGACTGGACAGAGGTAGCTTTAGCGGCTTTAAATAAGCGTTTGTTTTTGTTAGAAAGTCTTAGGAGCACTCTGTTAAACCATGGTGAACAAAAATTAGCAATTAAGGTTTTAAAAGGAACATACTTCTAATAGAGGCTGTTCATCGCGTCGTAACTAAAGCAAAAAAAAGTGTCCATGGTGATCGTGCGTTTTACTAACCGGAGTGAGCGAAATGCGTGGCTTCAGAACAAGCCGAAGCTAGCGAGCGGAGCAAGTGCAGATAATGTGCATCTTCAAGATAACATGACTGCGTCAGACAGGAAGCTTTTCTTACAATGTCAAGATGAAGGCCAAGTACACTTGGCTACAAGTTTCTGAAGCACAAAGAAGGGTGCTCATGCCAGAAAACAAGAAGGCGAAGCAACTATTCGAATCGAGCATGACGATGAACTACATAAACTGTAATACGAGTTTTTTTGTGCTTTGATATTCAACTGATGGCAAATTTTACTGCCCCCATGTTAGATGGGCTAAATAAGCACGGCTACTATGACAGTTATTTTTTTTTGATAAACACTTTTATAGCAAGAAAGGCCAGTTTTCTGCGATTTATTTCAATATAACAAGTATAAAAAAATAAGTCAAATGATCTTGATATATTTTTGATTCGCTATGTCTACGTCTCAACGATCAACACAGGAAAGACCCTCACGTGTCCACGGTCATGCAGTGGATTCGCCATGGCTGGCCGCAAGAATACCTATCTGAGGAGTACCACGTGTACAAGGTGAGGAGCCAGGAACTTTCGATACAGCAAGATTGCATAATATGGGGGAACAGAGTGATTCTGCCCAAGTCGTTGAGAATGGAGGTGTTGCAGCTGTTGCATGGGAACCATCCTGGAATAACGGCCATGAAGGCAATTGCTCGATCCTACGTTTGGTGGCCAAAAATCGACGAGGACATCGATTGCTTTGTGAAACACTGCAGAAAATGTCAACATAACCGACAGAGTGAGCCGCAGGTGCCCACTCATTTCTGGATCAAGCCTGATAGGCCGTGGAGCAGAAGTTCCAGGAGATGTTCTACTCCTCGAAGCTGTTCAGTTCCCGCCGGTCAATGCAGTGGACGTGGCCAGAGAGACTGGGAAATGGCCGAGTGTTCACCAAACTGGATTTAACTCAAGCCTACCAACAGCTAGTGCTCGACGATGCGGCAGCAGGGCTTGCAACATCGTCGGAACAGCAAAGTTCGCCACAGCCGCGTCGCTCTTTCCGAGAACGACGACCTGTGTGTCGATACGGCGTCGACAGCGACTAAGGGCGAAGAGATAATAATAATAACAATAAGTTTTATTTCCATTGCGACAATGGGGGTGACAGGAAAAGCTGATCAGTCAGCTGACAGGTCCCGGTTACCCTACAGGTGCACCAGGGTGCATAGGCGTAAAAGAAAATAAAGATAATAAAACAATAATAGAAAAGTAACAACACTCGTCTAGATACACAAAGTAAAAGAAAAACATGGTAATCGAAACTGATATAATAATCTAAAAAATAGTTTTATATGCATGTCATCTTTCATTACCGTCACAGCCTGACGTATGTGATGAGCATCAATCTGTCTTGCACCCTGCTGGTGTCAAGCCGCAAGGACGATGAAGAAAAAGCCTGTTTTAGAACGGGGTCAGTGTATGATGCTGGGGGTCATCTGTCATGCGAGCGTAAATATAACTAATTTACTGTGAGTCGGCGTCAGTCATTACAAATGTTTACAGAAACATGGCTTACGGAAAGTGATCCTGCGCCATATTTTGTAGGCTACAAATGTGACTTGCAAGGACGCAAAAGCGAGAAGGTGGCGTTGCAATTTACGTTAGGGAAAATGTATCTTACCACATTGTTAAATAATTCTCTGTTATTAATTCGTATGTTGAAAGTTTAGTTCTGTATGCGGAAAAAGCTGCGATTGTTGTATGTAGACCACAAACAGGAGATAAATGCGAATTTTTATAATTTTTTAGAAAACTCGCGTATCTTTTTTTTTGCTACTTCCAACTACTATTTATCATGGGTGACGTAAATATTGACATGAACTTGAATAATACTACCGCCACAGAACTGTCTGACATTATAGCAGCAATTCGGATGTACAAATGCGATAGCTCTATCCACCAGGATTTCTTCAGGATGTGCATTTTTGCTTGACCTATATATAACAAATATATATGGCACCAACATCACTTCTGGTTTTTGTTTTCCAGTGACATCAGTGACGACCTTCCTGTATTCTTTCTAACTTTCTTCCCTAAAAGAAGAGTAAGCAAACAAATTGCATTTTCTTACCATAAAATAAATGAATAAACTCTCTCCCACTTATTTTCTTTAATTGACATTGCTGACTGGAGAAGCGTTTATGAGGAAGCAAACCCTGATGTGGCATTTAATCACTTTTCAAAGATCTCTAAAATATGCTATGATAATGCATTCAATACAAAAATAAAAAAGAGGAAAATTAGGAAGCCATGGGTAACAAAATGTCTTTAAAAAAGAATTAAAAACAAACAAACATGTGCCATGATTTTGTGAGACCAGCAACTTCTGAGTCGATCTAAAAAAGAAACTAATTAACAGCCGACATTAAAAAAAGAAAAGCGTAAGAATTATCAAAGTATGTTCAGCAAAAAAAAAAAAACGAGCTGAGAAAGATAAGGAACGCAGTGAAGGATATAACAAATAGGGCATCTCCTGTATGTATAGATGAAATTATTATCATTAATAAAACAAAAAATGAAGGGAAATATCTTGCAAATATTATGATTGCACGTTTGTCAGTACGGGTGAATGTAAAGAAGAGGGTGAACTGGGAAGTTTCATCGTGAATGGACCAGAGACTTTGTTTAATTTTATAATGTTTATTTAAACCAACTACGCCGGTTGAAATTGATATTAATCCAACTAAGGCAGAGGTGCAGCGAGCTGGACAATAATAACGATAATAACCCTTGGAGCAGAGCAACAGGGGGGACAAGGGACAAACACAAATAAACGGGAGGTTTGCTTTTGTCCTTTGTCAGCATTGTTCCCCTTCTCCAGGGATCATCATCGTTCTTGAAATTGACATACTGATTAAAACAAAAAACAATGTTGCCGCCGGTATTGACGGGTTTAAATCGATTCCAGTGAAACACGTCTCAATAACACTTAGTTACATTTTGTCACACATAACAAATATTATGCAACAAACAGGAATATTTCCGAAAGGGTTAAAAATTGCAAGTGTTAGCCCAATATTTAGAGGTGGGGGAAAATGTTTTGTACAACCATCCGCTAATTTCGATTCCGCCATTTTTTTTAATAGTTGAAAATGTAATTTATATAAAATTAGAGGCGTTTTTTGTAAATATAATATAATATGAATAAGGTTCAATATGAATTTGAAAAGCATAAATCTACAGAACAAGCCCTACTCCTAATAAAAGGCAAAATTATAAAGGATTTTGAAGATAAATTTTATACGTCAGGTTTGTTTTTAGACTTTACAAAGGCTTATGACAGAATACAACACAATATATTCTTGATTTTGAACTTCAATATTATGTGATACGTGGCGTGGCATTAAAACAATTTTAAAGTTATTTAAAGAATCGATATCAATATGTGCATTAAATGATGTAGCCTCTGATAAGTTAGAAGTAGGACACTGAGTGCCGCAGCCGCAGGGATCCATTCTAGGCCCTAATTGTTATTTCTTATTTATGTAAATAATATGGCAAACATGCAGGTTTCTCCAGAACTAATCATGTACGCAGACGACACGAATGCGTTCTTTAAAGCACTAAGATATATTACCAATAATGGTCAACGAATACTTAAATAAGCTGGCTAGCTGGCTTAAGCGTAACAAATTACAACTTAATGCTAAAAAAACTGAATACGTTATATTTCGTCCAATTAACAAGCAAGACCAAACTTCTATACTTATTCATATTGATGGAGTGCCTTTAGAGCAGGCCAAAAAAACTTCTTAGATTTATGGTTTAATGAAGACTTCAACTGGGCGACGGAAATACAGAAACTTTGTTCCGAACTATCTAGATCAGTAGGATGTATGCATGGAATTAATAAACTTAAAAAGGTATTATATTTTTCTTTATATTACTCAAAAATATCACACGGTTTATCAGTATGGGTACCACAACCATGACGAGCTATAAGAAAGTTATAGTCCTTCAAAAACGAATACTTCGCCTGCTTGATCGTTTTTAAGGTAACTTGCGTGACTTGCGCATATATATCCACCGTTTGAAAAATGCACTATGCTAAAGGATAATAAAATATATTACGTTAAATTGCTTCAGCTAATTCAAAAGAGAAGCTATACCTAAACCCAAAGAGTGTTAGCTAGGAACATGCATTGAGAAAAAATATCTGAAAAACAAAAAACACATTAAGTCAGAACCAATTACGGCAAGCAACAATTTGATCATCAAGTTTCCTCCTTGTTAAATAAAATTGACGACAAAGTAGACTTTCAGTGTTTCAGAGTTTCAAGAGAAATCTTAAAGGACTGGTGGTGTGTGATATCGTTGATGAATGAGGATAAAAATGTGAAAAGGCCCCTTTAGACGTAACTAGAATTATTTTCAATCGCGTTTAATGTGTACAAGTGTTTCTTATTAATTTGTTTGGTTCTGCATGTGCATTTTCAGGTGTACTGTTTTGCGC
>JAZHYW010048167.1:0-75856 GCA_037355805.1 Ixodes ricinus | reverse complement strand
ATGCCCTACATAGTTATATCGAACGTGTTGTCAGTCCGCATAACTGAATCAAGTAATCCATCACGAAATAGCTGAACATGTTGACACACAACACAAGCAATGTTAACAAACAACAGTGCGAACAGAACACAATCCAGAAGTGGAAATCACATAACCACATTCCGCTTTTGCCTGCTGTGCTTGTTTTTTCCCAAATGTCTCATGTCCGCTACACCCTTTTTTCTGGCAAGCCAGACCATTTCCACCGGGACATGATCCTAACCGTAATGAACGAAGCGACTAAAAAGGGGTCAGAGGGACAAACACTCAGGTCTCAGTTCCCCTTCCCCGGAGGCAATCCGGCCTCCATACAACCCGACTCTCGGAAATCATGTCCCTCTCATTTATTCTTTTTTTATTACTTTCGCATTTTTACTTTGCAACGAAACGGCGAGACGTGGAGCGGGTCAAAAGGCCAACGGATTCCGAATCTTGCGCAACTCAAGAAGGATTCTCCCGCCCGTCCGTGTAGGTGCCGCGAGCAGCGTGTGGCCGGCCGACTGTGTGAAGCGAGTTGCCGCTCTATCGCTTCTTCTCGAGAACCATTGTTGTTCATTTTGTTGGTGTTCTGTTGTGGTTTGCCGAGCAGTTTGTTGACCTTATCGAGGTCGTCCGGGCAGTTGGAGCAAGGACGTGCCCCGGTTGTCATGACCGAGGCTCCCCATCACGTGTAATCGGTCAGTACGAGAGCGTCTTAAACGAAGGAACTTTCTCCGAACACGCGAAAAAAAGCGCTTCTAGTTGTCTCTTTTTCTCTCTCTCTTTTTCTTGTTTTTTTTTTTTTTGTTTAATTTTTAGATGAGACTGTATGCCGTAGCAATTAAGATCTGAATGGTTTGGTGGTGGTTCTCGGTGCTTTCTTGTCTCTCAAGTTTCAGCTTTCAGTAGCTCACATTCTTGGCGATTCTCCGAATCCACGATTCCCGCATTGCCGCTGATAGGGGAACGGATCAAATGTCCCTATAAAACAATGTGCCTAACTCTTTCTTCGTTCTAAACTTGGATGTTTTATGACGATTAGCAGTCGGTTGTCTTTCCAACAAATGACATTATAAAATTATGTATTTTACAAACACGCGGTGAATTGTCAGGTTCACAAACTGAGTGGACATGTCCAATGTGACGTTTGATCGATTGATTAATTTGATGACTATTTGTTGATTGATTGATCTAAAATGTATTTAGTTCACTTTTTCTCGCCATAAATATGTACATACATATTTCTCGAATGCGCAAAGCTAGAACGCATCAAATGGTAAACAATCCGTTTCGAACTATTTTGTTCCGAACCGTGAGAACCTACAAAAGTTCAAAACAGCAGTTGCACTTGGTACACCTTAATGATGTAACTCGCTTCTTGCATTTTTAAAGGCTTCATTGCTTAGGCAACCTTATAATCTGAAGAGAGAGCTTGGTAAACCTCAGAACGGCGTGCCGACGTTCTACCAGAAGACCTAGCTTCTTCTGAGCGCCCTGATGAAGCTAGGTCTCCTTAGTGAAACGTCGGCTCGCTGCCCTGAGGTTTGACTCATAAGCTAAATCTTCGCGGTTCTTTTGCCAGCTTCGCTCCCTGGTGTATTGTTGGTACTTAACCTTATATATGACAAACATTAAATACTTTTACATTTGTGGCAGCCGACTCAGGGCCATGGCTATAGTTTTTTTATGTAATCCTTAGTCTATCTATAGTTGTTACTTAATTCCGGATTGTCATGTTTGCAACATACAAACATGGCTTGCACATTGACGTCAATGCACCATGATGGTGGTCATTCCTTTGTTCCTCCCGGGAAAACAAATATGGTCATTCCAAATGTATGCTGCAGAAAGCGCACTCAGTCAGTTTTAAGACCACCATAACTGCAGCTGATGGGATGTCATTCCATGCCATGTGTAACCAGGGACGGTCCTAAAAAACTAGGACAATATTCTTTTCTATGACAGCGTGTGGAACATATGCATTTTATCATTTAATGAAAGGATCCCAAACCGCTACTTTGTTCTAGCAAATGAATTTGAAGCTACACACGCTTATCAAAGTTAATCCAATCGCCACGATTGGCTTAATATTAGCACGTGAAATGTCTTTGTAAAGTTCACGACAGACAAGTCTTTCTGCTTTTTTTTTGTTCTTGTTTTGTGCTTGATCATTTGTCATGTTTTAGTCTACGTATATATCGATGAAATTAGACCGATAACTGTCTCCGTGCGAAAGGTGAAAAAGGGAGTTTTTGATTTGAAGATTGCGGACAATTTTTATCCCCATTGTCGTGTAGTATATGCTCTATATAAAAAATGCCCACACCTTTCCGTCCCGCAATTAATTTCAATTTCGCCTGGAGAGGCAATCACTGCGATGTAGAAAATCTCGGCAATTGTTGATGTCGAGAAACAGCAAATAATAAACGTTACGCCTTGACAGTGCAAGTGCTGAAAGCTTGTTATTTTATTTATTTTATTCATTTCACTAATACCGCCAGCCCTGTCAAGGGCCAAAGCAGGAGTGGATAATACAAAACAAGGAATGTACACTGCATTCTGTACACCACACACGCACACACACACAAAGAAAAGCCGGTGTTACAAATGCGCTTACAGAGGCGTGTCAAAAACACACGCATATATATATTTTTATTTATTCAAACAACACACGTAGAGCTTTTTCGAAATCAGAAATCGACTCGAGAGCAACAACAGCACCTGGAAGTTTATTCCAAAAATCTATAGCCTGCACAAAAAATGATTGTTTAAATATATTTATACGGGCGTGAATGGGTTCGAGCACTTTCGGGTGATGTAAGCGCTCTGAACGGTGGCTTTTGGGTGTTACATATTTAGAGCTGTCGATTTTTAAAAGATGATTATAAATCTGAAAAAAATAATTTCAGGCGCTGGCATATTCTCCTTTTTTTCAAGGGCTGCATGTCTGCCTGCTTTTTAGCTCCGTCACAGACGTCGTAGTCCTGAAATCAGAGAATATTGTACGCACCGCAAGTGACTGAACCTTTTCAAGCTCATTAGAAAGTGTGGCCTGCCAGGGATCCCACACCTCGGAAGCATACTCCAGTGTTGGTCTTACAAGAGCTTTGTAGGCAACAAGCTTAACCGAGCGAGGTGTCCTATACAACTTCCTTCGTAAATACCACAGTTTTTAGTTGCCTTTTTTGTTACATAATCCACATGTTTGTTCCATTTCAGATCGCTAGTGATAACCACGCCCAAGTATTTATAGCTGTCAACTTTAGTAAGCCTGACAGAGTCAAGCTCGTAGTCAAAGTAAAATATATTTTTCTTATTCGTCAAGTGCATGTATTGCGTTTTCTGGGTGTTTACTATCATATTCTTTTCACTACACCATGACGAGATGCGATATAAAATATCATTTACTTCTATCTGATCGTTAACTGACGAAATGGGAGCATATATAATACAATCATCGGCAAACATTCTTACTTTCACGCGCCCGTTACTGCAGATAGAAAACAAACTGTTAACATATATTAAGAAAAGCAAGGGACCCAACACGGAGCCCTGTGGAACCCCTGAGTACACTTTCAACACTTCCGAAAAGGTGCCATTTACATCGACGAACTGCCGGCGATTTCTGAGATATGCGCTAATCCATCTTATAATCAATGAAGGAACACCGTAGTCTATTAAAACATTAATTAGTTTAAAATGTGGTACTCGATCGAACGCTTTAGACAGATCTATAAAAATGGCATCCACTTGCAGGCGTTTATTAACATAACCAGAAATCTCATGATAGCATTCAAGTAGTTGGGTTGTTGTTGAATACCCTTTCCGAAAACCATGCTGATTGGAACTTAGGATGCCTTTGTCCTCCATAAAAGAAACTAGCTGCTTATTCACAATGCGCTCTAGTAGCTTACATGACGTACAGGTCAAAGAAATAGGGCGATAATTATCAACTGAATCACCGTTCCCACTCTTTTTCACGGGCACAACTCTTGCTAATAACCAATCGTCCGGTAGAACAGAGTCTCGGAGTGAAATGAAGAATACAATTGTTAAGTATTTCGCAACCCATTCAGCGTATCTTTTTAGAAATTCATTTGGTACAGTATCTGGTCCTGGCGATTTTCTAGTATTAATTGATAACAATAAGGATACGATACCTTGTTCTGATACAAAACCACTCACGTTAGAGCCTTCATCGTTGGGAATACTGCTGAATTCAGCTGAATCTATCGTAAACACAGACTGAAAATAGTGATTGAATTCAGACGACATTACGGCCCTGTCGTGCACAACGTTGTTATTAATGCGTAACTGACTTATCTTAGTCCGTGACGGAGTGAGATAACGCCAAAACTTTTCAGGGAGGATGAAATGAATTCTGGCAATGACTTTGTAAAATAGGCTTCCTTGGCTAGCTTTATCAATGTTTTTAACTTGTCACTCTGCTCACAGATAGCAGGAGAATGACGCTTTCGAAGCCTCTTTCTACGTTTTGCCTGCAAAATTTCTCTTGTAATCCATGGATTGTAGCAACGAGCTTGAGTAAACTTAGAGCGGTAAACCAGCGGCCAAAAATGGCACCCCCGGTTGCCGCCATCTTGACGGTTTGCCACATTAGTGATCACGTGACTTGAAGATGGCTGCGCCCTTAGGTCCGCCAGATCAGATTGGCCAGATTACGGTAAGCAGGGCCGCGGTCCAAAATTTACTTGATCTCACTTTAGGGGTAGATATTCTGTACCTTGGCGTTCGAAAATCTACCCGCGTCCAGTTCCTCTATCAGTCTTGTCACGTGACATGATCCGCCGGAGTATCTCGGATCCATTTGAGAACGCGGCCCCAGAGGGCCCCTCTGCTTGCCGTGATCTGGCCAATGTGATCTGGCTCACCTCTGGGCGCAGCCATCTTAACGTCACGTGATCACTAATGTGGCAAACAGGCAAGATGGCGGCAACCCGGGGGTGCCATTTCCGCTGCAGGCCTTGGGTTGCGGTTTACCGCTCTAAGGTGATACTCAAGGTCGGTGGGATTGTGGCGTTTTGTCGTTTTAGCTTTTTGCGGTATAAAGTTTAGGATGCAGTGCTCAGTAATACTTTTAAAATTCAACCACATTTCATTTACAACCACTGCGATCTTCTAAAACCCGTCTAGATGCTCTTCCAGATAATCAATAACAGACTCCGTCATTAGCCCTACAAGTATCACACCGCTCACTTTTATTTTTATATGAAACTCGCTACTTTGTTCTTGTTGTTTTTCAGCTTCTTCAATCGCCGGACACCTATGCGTAAATTGCAGTGAATGGTTCTTTAAAAACACTGGCACGTAAAAATATTTTTTTATCCGAAACGATTGAAAACAATGCCTGGACATTACACCTCAAAATTCGAAACTTGGGAATTCAGCATTTGTGAAGTAAAAAAAAAAAACTTTCCAAATGCCATCTGAAGTTCCCGCGCTATCCGCGCGAGTACAGTGACGTCAAATATTGAGCCGTCCTGCGAGCCAAGTTTCTCTGACGCCTCTGAAGTGTCGTGTTCGCCGGCTTCCCGCGAACAACCGGCTGCGAGCAGACGTCGCTTGACTTCCGAGTTTCAAGTTCTTTTAGGGATCCTTTCAGCGATCTCAAATTCTTTGAAACAGTGTGAGGTCGAAGAGAACGCGCAGTGGACTTTTGTGAGCGACGTGAGGGGCGAGGGGCCACGTCGGCGGTTCTCCGCGAAGGCTGTCCGGTGGAGTCACAACCGAAACTACGATACAGACACCAAACCCAGTTGTTTTGGCCGTTTGACGATTCCTTTTTGAAGTCTGAGAGGCCGTCGGGCACCTAAGAAAGACCACTTCGTCCGATGCTCCGACTCACCGATCGTCCTGGTCCTGTGCTACATTCGTCGAGCACCGGCATGCTTTCCGAGGGAGGATAAGAAGCCAGGAGGCGACATCGCGCAGGACTCCGAATTTTCGGTATTTCAAAAGAAGTGGCCGTAGTGCGCTCGCAATCGCGTTAAAAAACATGTTTTGCCAGTGCCGGTATTAATTATTATAAAAATTTCGCTACAAAGCTTCTAGATTTCATATTTGACTTCACAAATCAAAGAAGCGAGGAGGTTAGGGGTCGGGAGAGAAAAATGCCAAAAATAAAAAAGAGCGCGCGTAGCCATTTTTTTCGTTGCGGTATTTATTTGCGTGTCTATGATTGCATCGTTTTAGACAACAACGACAAAAAAATACGACCTTTGGAGTGTCACTGCCCCTTTAAGTATTTTGCGGGAAAGTAGTCTCATGGGCATTTTCAGAGTACAGAGTAACTCGTACCAGGCACGAATCTAGGGAGAGGGGAGGGGGGCATGGACCTCCTCCTCTCCTGCTTCCCCTCGTACAGCATTTTGTCATAGGCGAAACCCCCCCCCCCCCCCCGAAACAAAATCCTGGCTACGTGCCTGACTCCTACAATACTCCTTCTAGAGCTCGAGGTACATTCTCTAACATGTCTGAATATCTCCTTCCACAAACCGGTTGTTATTTTTTTTTTTCTTTACGGCAACAATTATTATTTACAGCGCTACACCTTGGCTAGCCATTTCTCTAACCAGATGGATTTTAAACAATGACAGGTCAGCTCTGCAGGAACATTGTGGTGAAATCATGCCAGCCAGCCAAAGCTCGTCACGAAACAGAAGTGCGGGAAAAAAGTATTATTGCGAGATGTAAGGCGAGAAACTTGTAGTTATTCAAACTGATTATGGCAAAGCAGTGGCGTCTTCCTCTATCACAACCGATTTGTTAGCAGTCCTTCTGGAAAGGGGGAGGGTGGGGCCACGGCAAAGCACCAGCCCACGACGACATCCTAGAGAAACGTATTCAGATCCTGTTCAATGTGCACGCCGTAGCTGAAATTTTGGTTTTACGTTTAAGGAAGATACCAAAGTGGCCTAGAATATTCATCGGTGTCTCGAACAGCAGCTTGCCTAATTTATTTCGTTCTTTGTTTTGGAACGTAAACGCTTATGTTTTCGCTGTTCATAACCTTTCCATAGTGGCAAAAAAATATTCTTGAGTACGAAGCTAGCTTTCTTCACAAACCCTATTCCACACCTCATAGCTATCAAAACTGTAGTGCTAGATTTCCTACGTTACCTAGCCGAAGCCAGCGAAAGACGCAGATTAGACACGAGTGCTATGGGGCCATTAAACGCGTCTCCAACTAATGTCTTAACCGCGTCAAAAAAAAAAAAAACGGTCCCTCGATTTCCGTTTGATGACGTCATAGATCACGCTGTCGCCGACAGCGATCGTGGCGGTGTCACACAAGCGGTGGTGTATGTGGCAGGCGCCTGTTCGCTGTAGGTTCGCTCTCCAGCTTGACAGCCCACGGAAGCTTTCGCAAGCCAGGAGTTGGGACGCCGCGACGACGGCGACACTCGCGTTTGCTCGTGCTTTGTTTTGCCGAAACTTGTAGGGCCAACCACCAGGATCGCTACGTCCGCCAACGTGACACTCCGGGTTTTGTGACGTCATTCACTGCCACCTCGGTACCACTTTCGCTGGGTGGGCGGAATAGGACGCTCAGTCGGTGACGCGTGCCAGGCATCGTGTGCACAAGTGCTGCACTAACGCTGCAACTCGTGCCCTCACTCGACCAAACGCGAATTAGAACCCAACGCTGGTGCAGCACTCGCGTACCCGTGTCCCTCGCAGGCACTTCGGCCAGTGGCACGTCTACAATACAGAAGTGCCACCTCCTTTTCCATAGAGTCACCGAAATCTCGAGAAAAGCACGACCTGGCGAGTCCCGAGAATATTTATTGTCGCTCCGCGGACAATGAGACCGTGGTAGTAGACGCTAATCATGCCGAACAATAAATTTACGAAGCAAGGAGCGTGACCACCATAGGCCACGCTCTCAGAATTCCTTAAGCCGTCAGTGAACATGGGAGGCGTTGCCTCGGTGCACCCGCTGTATACCACATGAAACATTGTCCAGTCGCAGCTGACGCCGACCGACTTTCACGCCACAATCTTCATCCATGGGTCTCTATCCTCCGACGCGCGGTTCCTCGAGATGTAAGGATACGCAGAGCCCACACATTAGGAGGGACCCAGCCCCGAGTTCCGACCAAAGTGCGCCAATCATGCCGTTTGCTGGTGTCACTGATAAGAAATTTCGCTCCGTCAAGCTCTTCCCCACAGTCGAGCCAACCAACCAATCGTCCGTCACTCCCTGGCGTTCGTTCTTCCTCTCCATTCTTTCGTCGATTTTTATTGTTCCATCGATGTTGTTTTGTTTCATTTCGCGGAGCGTTTCGGGGAGAGATTGGCTGCAAGCGTAAAACTCCAAAACCTCACTGTTTATCCGCAACTCCGCAAGTCACCATTGGGTCGGAACGCTCGGAAACAAACAAATTTTCGCATCGGCCGTCTGATCTCTGTCCCAGTTCAAAACGCCGCGCGTGCAGCGCCCCCTAGACGCCCGGCAAATCTGTCAGGTCACAAGAGGAGAACATCCGAAGCACAACTTCCTTTGAAAGGCGACCCCCCCCCCCCCCTTCCCCTTCCTCCGGGGGGTGCTTTTTGAATAAACGCCGGGCGCTGGCGCTGTCAAAAAGCCCTCTCGAGCGGATAGTTTTGAAAACACCAAATTACGAGAGCGGTGGGGCAGCGCCCCGGTCGCTCGGCGTCCACTTTTCCCTTCTTTTGACCTGTCCCTCCGGGAACTAGTTGCTGGTGAAAGGTCATCATCGGACACACAGCTCTCGAGTCAGTCGCCCCGAGCGTTCGGCCATCCGCCACGTGGCCTCCTTATACCACGCGCTGTTTCGCTGGGGGCTTCTTTCCAAGTTTTTGCTACGGCGTTTTGTTGTCCGGTTCGAGCGAGTCGCGAAGGTTCTCTGGAGTCTTGACCACGTTTTACGGAGAGATGGTTTGTAATCGAGCAAAAATGCGAGCCTTCGGTTTTGGCGCGCCGTCGATGTTTCGTCGCTTTTGCATATATGCCATGCGATAAGCGGCCGGTTCTTGAAGATCAGCTTTGCATTTCTACACTGTTGGTGACGGCTCGTAGATATACGTGAAATGGATCGTCCGTTTATCATGTATGGTTTCGTGTCTTGGCATTCAATAGCCAAAAAGTACGAGGTACTTTTTGGCTATTGAATGCCAAGACACGAAACCATACATGATAAACGGACGATCCATTTCACGTATATCTACGAGCCGTCACCAACAGTGTAGAAATGCAAAGCTGATCTTCAAGAAACCGGCCGCTTATCGCATGGCATATATGCAAAAGCGACGAAACATCGACGGGCGCGCCAAAACCGAAGGCTCGCGCATTTTGCTCGATTACAAACCATCTCTCCGTAAAACGTGGTCAAGACTCCAGAGAACCTTCGCGACTCGCTCGAACCGGACAACAAAACGCCGTAGCAAAAACTTGAAAGAAGCCCCCAGCGAAACAGCGCGTGGTATAAGGAGGCCACGTGGCGGATGGCCGAACGCTCGGGGCGACTGACTCGAGAGCTGTGTGTCCGATGATGACCTTTCACCAGCAACTAGTTCCCGGAGGGACAGGTCAAAAGAAGGGAAAAGTGGACGCCGAGCGACCGGGGCGCTGCCCCACCGCTCTCGTAATTTGGTGTTTTCAAAACTATCCGCTCGAGAGGGCTTTTTGACAGCGCCAGCGCCCGGCGTTTATTCAAAAAGCATCCCCCGGAGGAAGGAAGGGGGGGGGGGGTCGCTTTCAAAGGAAGTTGTGCTTCGGATGTTCTCCTCTTGTGACCTGACAGATTTGCCGGGCGTCTAGGGGCGCTGCACGCGCGGCGTTTTGAACTGGGACAGAGATCAGACGGCCGATGCGAAAATTTGTTTGTTTCCGAGCGTTCCGACCCAATGGTGACTTGCGGAGTTGCGGATAAACAGTGAGGTTTTGGAGTTTTACGCTTGCAGCCCATCTCTCCCCGAACGCTCCGCGAAATGAAACAAAACAACATCGATGGAACAATAAAAATCGACGAAAGAATGGAGAGGAAGAACGAACGCCAGGGAGTGACGGACGATTGGTTGGTTGGCTCGACTGTGGGGAAGAGCTTGACGGAGCGAAATTTCTATCAGTGACACCAGCAAACGGCATGATTGGCGCACTTTGGTCGGAACTCGCGGCTGGGTCCCTCCTAATGTGTGGGCTCTGCGTATCCTTACATCTCGAGGAACCGCGCGTCGGAGGATCGAGACCCATGGATGAAGATTGTGGCGTGAAAGTCGGTCGGCGTCAGCTGCGACTGGACAATGTTTCATGTGGTATACAGCGGGTGCACCGAGGCAACGCCTCCCATGTTCACTGACGGCTTAAGGAATTCTGAGAGCGTGGCCTATGGTGGTCACGCTCCTTGCTTCGTAAATTTATTGTTCGGCATGATTAGCGTCTACTACCACGGTCTCATTGTCCGCGGAGCGACAATAAATATTCTCGGGACTCGCCAGGTCGTGCTTTTCTCGAGATTTCGGTGACTCTATGGAAAAGGAGGTGGCACTTCTGTATTGTAGACGTGCCACTGGCCGAAGTGCCTGCGAGGGACACGGGTACGCGAGTGCTGCACCAGCGTTGGGTTCTAATTCGCGTTTGGTCGAGTGAGGGCACGAGCTGCGGCGTTAGTGCAGCACTTGTGCACACGATGCCTGGCACGCGTCACCGACTGAGCGTCCTATTCCGCCCACCCAGCGAAAGTGGTACCGAGGTGGCAGTGAATGACGTCACAAAACCCGGAGTGTCACGTTGGCGGACGTAGCGATCCTGGTGGTTGGCCCTACAAGTTTCGGCAAAACAAAGCACGAGCAAACGCGAGTGTCGCACGTCGTCGCGGCGTCCCAACTCCTGGCTTGCGAAGCTTCCGTGGGCTGTCAAGCTGGAGAGCGAACCTACAGCGAACAGGCGCCTGCCACATACACCACCGCTTGTGTGACACCGCCACGATCGCTGTCGGCGACAGCGTGATCTATGACGTCATCAAACGGAAATCGAGGGACCGTTTTTTTTTTTCTTGACGCGGTTAAGACATTAGTTGGAGACGCGTTTAATGGCCCCATAGCACTCGTGTCTAATCTGCGTCTTTCGCTGGCTTCGGCTAGGTAACGTAGGAAATCTAGCACTACAGTTTTGATAGCTATGAGGTGTGGAATAGGGTTTGTGAAGAAAGCTAGCTTCGTACTCAAGAATATTTTTTTGCCACTATGGAAAGGTTATGAACAGCGAAAACATAAGCGTTTACGTTCCAAAAACAAAAACGAAATAAATTAGGCAAGCTGCTGTTCGAGACACCGATGAATATTCTAGGCCACTTTGGTATCTTCCTTAAACGTAAAACCAAAATTTCAGCTACGGCGTGCACATTGAACAGGATCTGAATACGTTTCTCTAGGATGTCGTCGTGGGCTGGTGCTTTGCCGTGGCCCCACCCTCCCCCTTTCCAGAAGGACTGCTAACAAATCGGTTGTGATAGAGGAAGACGCCACTGCTGTTGCCATAATCAGTTTGAATAACTACAAGTTTCTCGCCTTACATCTCGCAATAATACTTTTTTCCCGCACTTCTGTTTCGTGACGAGCTTTGGCTGGCTGGCATGATTTCACCACAATGTTCCTGCAGAGCGACCTGTCATTGTTTAAAATCCATCTGGTTAGAGAAATGGCTAGCCAAGGTGTAGCGCTGTAAATAATAATTGTTGCCGTAAAGAAAAAAAAAATAACAACCGGTTTGTGGAAGGAGATATTCAGACATGTTAGAGAATGTACCTCGAGCTCTAGAAGGAGTATTGTAGGAGTCAGGCACGTAGCCAGGATTTTGTTTCGGGGGGGGGGGGGGGTCTTGCCTATGACAAAATGCTGTACGAGGGGAAGCAGGAGAGGAGGTCCATGCCCTCCTCCCCTCTCCCTAGATTCGTGCCTGGTACGAGTTACTCTGTACTCTGAAAATGCCCATGAGACTACTTTCCCGCAAAATACTTAAAGGGGCAGTGACACTCCAAAGGTCGTATTTTTTGTCGTTGTTGTCTAAAACGATGCAATCATAGACACGCAAATAAATACCGCAACGAAAAAAATGGTTACGCGCGCGTCTTTTTTATTTTTGGCATTTTTCTCTCCCGCCCCTAACCTCCTCGCTTCTTTTGATTTGTGAAGTCAAATATGAAACCTAGAAGCTTTGTAGCGAAATTTTTATAATAATTAATACCGGCACTGGCAAAACATGTTTTTTAACGCGATTGCGAGCGCACTACGGCCCTTCTTTTTGAAATACCAAAATTCGGAGTCCTGCGTGATGTCGCCTCCTGGCTTCTTATCCTCCCTCGGAAAGCATGCCGGTGCTCGACGAATGTAGCACAGGACCAGGACGATCGGTGAGTCGGAGCATCGGACGAAGTGGTCTTTCTTAGGTGCCCGACGGCCTCTCAGACTTCAAAAAGGAATCGTCAAACGGCCAAAACAACTGGGTTTGGTGTCTGTATCGTAGTTTCGGTTGTGACTCCACCGGGATAGCACTTTCGCGGAGAACCGGCCTGACGTGGCCCCTCGCCCCTCACGTCGCTCACAAAAGTCCACTGCGCGTTCTCTTCGACCTCACACTGTTTCAAAGAATTTGAGATCGCTGAAAGGACCCTAAAAGAACTTGAAACTCGGAAGTCAAGCGACGTCTGCTCGCAGCCGGTTGTTCGCGGGAAGCCGGCGAACACGACACTTCAGAGGCGTCAGAGAAACTTGGCTCGCAGGACGGCTCAATATTTGACGTCACTGTACTCGCGCGGATAGCGCGGGAACTTCAGATGGCATTTGGAAATTTTTTTTTTTTACTTCACAAATGCTGAATTCCAAGTTTCGAATTTTGAGGGTAATGTCCAGGCATTGTTTTCAATCGTTTCGGATAAAAAAATATTTTTACGTGCCAGTGTTTTTAAAGAACCATTCACTGCAATTTACGCAAGGTGTCCGGCGATTGAAGAAGCTGAAAAACAACAAGAACAAAGTAGCAGTTTCATATAAAAATAAAGTGAGCGGTGTGATACTTGTAGGGCTAATGACGAGTCTGTTATTGATTATCTGGAAGAGCATCTAGACGGGTTTGAAGATCGCAGTGGTGTAAATGAAATGTGGTTGAATTTTAAAAGTATTACTGAGCACTGCATCCTAAACTTTATACCGCAAAAAGCTAAAACGACAAAACGCCACAATCCCACCGACCTTGAGTATCACCTTAGAGCGGTAAACCGCAACCCAAGGCCTGCAGCGGAAATGGCACCCCCGGGTTGCCGCCATCTTGCCTGTTTGCACATTAGTGATCACGTGACGTTAAGATGGCTGCGCCCAGAGGTGAGCCAGATCACATTGGCCAGATCACGGCAAGCAGAGGGGCCCTCTGGGGCCGCGTTCCAAATGGATCCGAGATACTCCGGCGGATCATGTCACGTGACAAGACTGATAGAGGAACTGGACGTCGGGTAGATTTTCGAACGCCAAGGTACAGAATATCTACCCCTAAAGTGAGATCAAGTAAATTTTGGACTGCGGCCCTGCTTACCGTAATCTGGCCAATCTGATCTGGCGGACCTAAGGGCGCAGCCATCTTCAAGTCACGTGATCACTAATGTGGCAAACCGTCAAGATGGCGGCAACCGAGGGTGCCATTTTTGGCCGCTGGTTTACCGCTCTAAGTTTACTCAAGCTCGTTGCACAATCCATGGATTACAAGAGAAATTTTGCAGACAAAACGTAAAGAAGCTTCGAAAGCGTCATTCTCCTGCTATCTGTGAGCAGAGTGACAAGTTAAAAACATTGATAAAGCTAGCCAAGGAAGCCTATTTTACAAAGTCATTGCCAGAATTCATTTCATCCTCCCTGAAAAGTTTTGGCGTTGTCTCACTCCGTCACGGACTAAGATAAGTCAGTTACGCATTAATAACAACGTTGTGCACGACAGAGTCTATAATGTCGTCTGAATTCAATCACTATTTTCAGTCTGTGTTTACGATAGATTCAGCTGAATTCAGCAGTATTCCCAACGATGAAGGCTCTAACGTGAGTGGTTTTGTATCAGAACAAGGTATCGTATCCTTATTGTTATCAATTAATACTAGAAAATACTGTCCCAAATGAATTTCTAAAAAGATACGCTGAATGGGTTGCGAAATACTTAACAATTATATTCTTCATTTCACTCCGAGACTGTTTTGCCGGACGATTGGTTATTAGGAAGAGTTGTGCCCGTGAAAAAGAGTGGGAACGGTGATTCAGTTGATAATTATCGCCCTATTTCTTTGACCTGTACGTCATGTAAGCTACTAGAGCACATTGTGAATAAGCAGCTAGTTTCTTTTATGGAGGACAAAGGCATCCTAAGTTCCAATCAGTATGGTTTTCGGAAAGGGTATTCAACAACAACCCAACTACTTGAATGCTATCATGAGATTTCTGGTTATATTAATAATCGCCTGCAAGTGGATGCCATTTTTATAGATCTGTCTAAAGCGTTCGATTGAGTACCACATTTTAAACTAATTAATGTTTTAATAGACTACGGCGTTCCTTCATTGATTATAAGATGGATTAGCGCATATCTCAGAAATCGCCGGCAGGTCGTTGATGTAGATGGCACCATTTCGGAATTGTTGAAAGTGTACTCAGGGGTTCCACAGGGCTCCGTGTTGGGTCCCTGCTTTTCTTAATATATGTTAACAGCTTGTTTTCTATCTGCAGTAACGGGCGCGTGAAAGTAAGAATGTTTGCCGATGATTGTATTATATATGCTCCCATTTCGTCAGTTAACGATCAGATAGAATTAAATGATATTTTATATCGCATCTCCTCATGGTGTAGTGAAAAGAATATGATAGCAAACACACAGAAAACGCAATACATGCACTTGACGAATAAGAAAAATATATTTTACTTTGACCACAAGCTTGACTCTGTCAGGCTTACTAAAGTTGACAGCTATAAATACTTGGGTGTGGCTATCACTAGCGATCTGAAATGGAACAAACATGTGGATTATGTAACAAAAAGGCAACTAAAAAACTAGTATTTACGAAGGAAGTTGTATAGGACACCTCCCCTGGTTAAGCTTGTTGCCTACAAAGCTCTTGTAAGACCAACACTGGAGTATGCTTCCGAGGTGTGGGATCCCTGGCAGGCCACGCTTTCTAATGAGCTTGAAGAGGTTCAGTCACTTGCGGTGCGTATAATTTTCTCTGATTTCAGGACTACGACGTCTGTGACGGAGCTAAATAAGCAGGCAGACATGCCGCCCTTGAGAAAAAAGAAGATTATGCCAACGCCTGAAATTATTTTTTAAGATTTATAATAATCTTTTAAAAATCGACAGCTCTAAATATGTAACACCCAAAAGCCGCCGTTCAGAGCGCCTACATCACCCGAAAGTGCTCGAACCCATTCACGCCCGTATAAATATATTTAAACAATCATTCTTTGTGCAGGATATAGATTTTTGGAATAAACTTCCAGGTGCTGTTGTTGCTCTCGAGTCGATTTCTGATTTCGAAAAAGCTCTACGTGTGTTGTTTAAATAAATAAAAAAAATATATATCCGTGTGTTTTTGACACGCGTCTGTAAGCAGATTTGTAACACCGGCTTTTTTTGTGTGTGTGTGCACGTTGTGTGGTGTACAGAATGCAGTATACATTCCTGGTTTTGTATCATGCTTTGGCCCTTGACAGGGCTGGCGGTATTGTGAAATAAATAAAATAAATAAAATAACAAGCTTTCAGCACTTGCACTGTCAAGGCGTAACGTTTATTATTTGCTGTTTCTCGACATCAACAATTGCCGAGATTTTTCTACATCGCAGTGATTGCCTCTCCAGGCGAAATTGAAATTAATTGCGGGACGGAAAGGTGTGGGCTTTTTTTATATAGAGTATATACTACACGACAATGGGGTAAAAATTGTCCGCAATCTTCAAATCAAAACTCCCTTTTTCACCTTTCGCACGGAACAGTTATCGGTCTAATTTCATCGATATATACGTAGACTAAAACATGACAAATGATCAAGCCACAAAACAAGAACAAAAAAAAAGCAGAAAGACTGTCTGTCGTGAACTTTACAAAGACATTTCACGTGCTAATATTAAGCCAATCGTGGCGATTGGATTAACTTTGATAAGCGTGTGTAGCTTCAAATTCATTTGCTAGAACAAAGTAGCGGTTTGGGATCCTTTCATTAAATGATAAAATGCATATGTTCCACGTGCTGTCATAGAAAGAATATTGTCCTAGTTTTTTAGGACCGTCCTGGTTATACATGGCATGGAATGACATCCCATCAGCTGCAGTTATGGTGGTCTTAAAACTGACTGAGTGCGCTTTCTGCAGCATACATTTGGAATGACCATATTTGTTTTCCGGGAGGGAACAAAGGAATGACCACCATCATGGTGCATTGACGTCATGTGCAAGCCATGTTTGTATGTTGCAAACATGACAATCCGGAATTAAGTAACAACTATAGATAGACTAAGGATTACATAAAAAAAAACTATAGCCATGGCCCTGAGTCGGCTGCCACAAATGTAAAAGTATTTAATGTTTGTCATATATAAGGTTAAGTACCAACAATACACCAAGGGAGCGAAGCTGGCAAAAGAACGCGAAGATTTAGCTTATGGTAAACCTCAGAGCAGCGAGCCGACGTTTCACAAGGAGACCTAGCTTCATCAGGGCGCCTAGAAGAAGCTAGGTCTTCTAGTAAAACGTCGGCACGCCGTTCTGAGGTTTACCAAGCTCTCTCTTCAGATATATAAGGTTAGCCTAAGCAATGAAGCCTTTAAAAATGCAAGAAGCGAGTTACATCATTAGGGTGTACCAAGTGCAACTGCTGTTTTGAACTTTTGTAGGTTCTCACGGTTCGGAATAAAATAGTTCGAAACGGATTGTTTACCATTTGATGCGTTCTAGCTTTGCGCATTCGAGAAATATGTATGTACATATTTATGGCGAGAAAAAGTGAACTAAATACATTTTAGATCAATCAATCAACAAATAGTCATCAAATTAATCAATCGATCAAACGTCACATTGGACATGTCCACTCAGTTTGTGAACCTGAAAATTCACCGCGTGTTTGTAAAATACATAATTTTATAATGTCATTTGTTGGAAAGACAACCGACTGTAATCCATAAAACATCCAAGTTTAGAACGAAAAGAGAGTTAGGCACATTGTTTTATAGGGACATTTGATCCGTTCCCCTATCAACGGCAATGCGGGAATCGTGGATTCGGAGAATCGCCAAGAATGTGAGCTACTGAAAGCTGAAACTTGAGAGACAAGAAAGCACCGAGAACCACCACCAAACCATTCAGATCTTAATTGCACGGCATACAGTCTCATCTAAAAAATTAAACAAAAAAAAAAACAAGAAAAAGAGAGAGAGAAAAAGAGACAACTAGAGCGCTTTGTGTGTTCGGAGAAAGTCAGCGTTTAAGACGCTCGACGACGGCCGATTACACGTGATGGGGAGCCTCGGTCATGACAACCGGGAACGTCCTTCCCAACCGCCCGGACGACCTCAAAAGTCAACAAACTTCTCGGCAAACCACAACAGAACACCAACAAAATGAACAACAATGGTTCTCGAGAAGAAGCGATAGAGCGGCAACTCGCTTCACACAGTCGGCCAGCCACACGCGCTCGCAGACTTACACGGACGAGTCGGAGAATCCTTCTTGAATTGCGCAAGATTCGGAATCCGTTGGCCTCTTGACCCGCTCCGCGTCTCGCCGTTTCGTTAAAGTAAAAATGTAAGTAATAAAAAAAGAATAAATGAAGGGACATGATTTCCGAGAGTCGAATTGTATGGAGGCCGGATTGCCTCGGGGAAAGGGAACTGAGACCTGAGTGTTTGTCCCTCTGACCCCTTTTTAGTCCTTCGTCTACGGTTAGGATCATGTCCAAGTCAAATGATCTGGCTTGTAAGAAAAAAGAGTGTAGGACATGAGACATTTGGGAAAAAACAAACACAGCAGGCAAAAGCAGAATTGGTTATGTGATTTCCACTTCTGGATTGTGTTCTGTTCGCACTGTTGTTGTTAACATTGCTTGTGTTGTGTGTCAACATGTTCATTTCGTGATGGATTACTTGATTCAGTTATGCGGACTGACAACACGTTCGATATAACTATGTAGGGCATGCACTTGCAATATGTAGGGCATGCGCATGCAATAAATTCACTTCAACATTAAAAAAAATTGCTTGATTTTGTTTTGATTTTACTTTGAGAGAAATGAAGATGTCGTGAGTTGGGGTGGAGATGGTGATATATCGTGAAGCCGCTTCCAGGTTGGTGGGGGCACATTCTGTTATAGTTGGTGTGCCTCAATTTAAAGTTGAATATATTGAAAAGTCTATTTGACAAGAAAATGAGTAAATTTAAATCTAAGAGAAGTATTTTTACGAACGCCGAAGTTTTGTTGACTTGCAGAAATTACTTACATTCTCTGTTAAAAGGGCAAACTGAACATTTGTGACTATTGAAAATGTCTAAAGTGAGAACGAGTCCTTCGTCTCACGAGGCCTTCAAAATAGGGTAATCCTACTCTCGAATTGCTACAGTGCAATAACTAATATTCGCATCTTACGGGTTTCATAAATGTTATTCAAACGAAGGATACTTGAAAAAGGAATAAATACCATCCCATTTCAATTCTTGTTAATTTTATCAATCCGATCGACAAAATGTTACTCAGATAAATATTGTTCTTTAACCTCGCGGTTCAATAGCATTTTGATAAAATAGTCCTCCGTTCTACGATGTCCGCATCGCCGGATTACTGAGCTTTGCTCAATCGGGATTTAACGTGTCACACAAGTACTAGCAGTTGTGACAAAGTTACAAGTTTATTTTAGTAAACTATATTATAGGCAACCTACTACTGCCACCGTGGTGTATAGCTTGTCCTGCGGCGAGCGACGAGATACTTCACAAACCCCCGAATTCTTCCGCCAGCAAAGGGTATCAAAACATTCGTTGTATCTGTATTTGTGGAGCTAACGTTCCCATATCACAAAATAGGCTTAAAAAGGTAAAAGATTCTAGATAATTTTGGATAGAAATGCAGACAATTGGAGCTGAGAAGCATGCTGCAGTCATCGTGTACGGTTGACCAGGGCAAATACATCGTACGCGTCTCCATCATCGCCCAAACTACGGATCACATTAGGGAGTTTCAGTAGATCGGTTGTGAGCTCCGACAACGATGCCCGATTATGATATGATGCGCATGCGCAAAGGCGCCAACGAAGTATTGATAATAGTTATCGGAGACACCAGAACGATCCATAAAACTCCCTACTTTTTGCTACCGTGTAATCTTTGCAGTCGTGGGTATAGTTATTTAAAGTGGGGCAATAAAGGAGCCACTGAGAAGTCTAATAAGCGCCGGGCGTGGCCTATTATGATAATACTCGCTCCGTGATTTGTCCTTGAGCGTTTTATTGGCTAATGCCACAATCTCATTAGCTGCGGAACAATAATAAGATGGTCGGAACTTGCCACGCACTCCGTCTCCTGATTCTAAATAAGAAGCAATTTTTTTAGAAGATGTTCGGCAAATGCGTGGAGCTGCGCTGGCAATTCCGCCGGTACCAAGAGCTCATAATATTTGTTGAATGCAACCGGGTCATGTCGACCCTATATGTGACGCGTAATTCATGAACATCTTTAGGACAGCATCTTCTCGCTTCCTTCTTTTCATACTCGGATATTCATAAAACGTCTGAGATATATATACTTTTCGCGGTAATAGTATGCGGTCGTGTCAAGGACACTTGTTGTTTAGTCAGTAAGGTGTCAATCCCTAATGAAAAACCGACGCCTCCAAATTATTCCTTGACCTCGATGATCCCAGGTTCAGAGGGTCAAGGCGAAAAGGAGGCGTGGCCACCAGAACCTCAGAAACTGAACCGTCTTCCGCCTTGATGCGCTTGTCACCCCTACTTACATCGTGAATAGAATCGAGACAACCAAAGGGCAGTGGCGCCTCTTCAGGAAACGCGTATTATCTTTCAAAACTAGAAGTGTCGCGGTGCTGTGGAAGCGACGCCATGACATCAGGGACTTCGATACCTTCCGAGACAAAGTTCGCTGCCTGCGCCTTTGTATTTCCCAGAGGCTTTAACTCTCTGACTACTTACATGTCTTTGGAAAGTCGATATTTGACAGGGTATTCGGGATTGGTTTATCAATTTTGCAACCACGTCTCAAAAGGGCGCGAATGCGTCCTTGGAGAGTGTTTACACCGTATATCTGTTAATGTGTGCCTGCGCCAAAAGCTGACACCTGTCATTGACCCGGCTCAGTTGCCATTAGTGCTGGTCTTTGCGGCGAAGGGAAAAGCAGCGTGAGCGGCGTTGTTCAGTAAGCTTGTATTGGGAAATGTCTTGAAGATATCTTCCTACATATAAGGCGTCACTAACAAGACGTAGGCGACGTTCGTAACATGCTTAGTGTCAATGAGGCATCATTATTTAGAGATCCAACTTGACAGGTCGCAAAGAAGTGTCTTTATGGAAAGCCACGAACGAGCCGATCATTGGGCCGAATATAAAGTGCTTTGTTAGTAAAGCTGTGCGTCATGTGCATTTCTACGCGGAAAGAAAAAAATAGTTAGGTAGAGTGGTTTATAAAAATGTCTTTTCTAATAATCTTCAGATAGAAAAAAAGAAAACACGCATTTAATTGAAGACGAGAAGTGCGTTTCTATAAAGCAATGACCCGTTGTGTTAACAGCTTTTCTAAGATTTTTGTGATAACGCGATCAATAAGAATTTGTGATAGCGCGATCAATAAGAAATGAAAAAATTTAAGATGGCGGATATCTCGTTTGACGTAGTTTATTAATATCATCAACACCACAAGATGCTGCTACGACTTATTGGCAAACACTCTCACATTGTTTGGCGGGCGTGAAAGAACTGTATTGTTTTTAGTATTTGGCTTGAAAATAAGAACCCATGCAGCCAGAATGATAATAAATTCGGACTGCATCGGCTTTTGTGGATCCATGCAGCCATAAAAAGATAATTAACGTAGACAAAATATGAATTGTTTCTTGAAACAATCTAACCTGCACCAATGAAGCGACACAGAAAAAAAAAAGGCCAACTGGAAAGGCGAAGACAAAACACAAGCTCCTCCTCCTTGTCGATTTTGAAGGGATGAGGAGGAACATGATGAAAAGGAAGGAAAGGATTTATGAAAAACGCATCCATTGGCTTAAAGAAAGAACACGGACAAGTGCAAACGAATCGGTTTGACGTACAGCCAGCCAGCTGTCCATTCCCGTGGAGCTTCAAAGCGACAACAAGATACAAGAACCCCTTCATGGAGTTCTCGAGTTCCTACAAGCGTTGACCCAGGACGAATGACTAGGCGACATTTCTGGCACCTTTCGAGGAAGTGTGGCCCCTAAACGTGTCCCTTTTGTCCGCGAGGAGAGTTTGTCGGGTCGGCCTCCAAGCGGCGCCGCTTCCGCTTTCCACCGCCGAGCTTCGCAAACCCGAGTTCTTTCCACTTTCAGCGCGGCGGATTCGCCACCCGTGCACTCGGAGACACCCAGGAAAGACGACGCAACCTTGCGGCAGGGTTGAACTCGAAGAAGGCGCCCGAGGCGTTGAGAATTCGGGCGTTTCACGCCGTTCGCGGCTTGTTAGAAGGCTTGTGAAGAACGGGAAGGCCGTTTTGTCTGAATCTTTATTCGTTCTCGCCCGTGGACGTTGTACGCGTGTTCAGAAGAGTATTTCGGTGAGCGGACGCGAGCCGATGGAAGGCATTTACTGAAGGCGAACGAAGTTCTTTTTTGTGTGTTATAGTTTGCATTCTTGGTTGACGTTTCGCTCTTCATTCGACGGGCCATGGCAACACCATCCACACTATAGCAGAGCGCAAGTTCGTCTGCTTCGTTTGCAGGGGGTTGGGGTGACGTGAGAACGCCGCGCTCTGATTGGCTCCGACTGAAGGATAGTGAGTAGACCTCAAAGCAAGCTGCCTTGAAGTCTACCCACTGTCCTTCAATCAGAGCCAATCAGAGCTCGGCGTGCTTCTGACGTCACCGGAACTCCTGCAGGCGAAGCAGACGAACTTGCGCTCCGTATAGTCACTGGCAGCATCAGAAAGGCAGGGTGTGGCATATGATGTTCACCCTTCTTCCTTCGCGATTTGTTTTTCGGTGTTTTAAATGGGTAATGCGACAATCTCATTGGCTGCGGAGCGGAAATAAAATGCTCGTGTTTCTCCGCGCTCTTCGTGTCTTGAGCTGTCGGTGAGCTGTAATGAACAGCCCCTACGTTAGTTAACATCGTTACACTAGGGTGGCGTCAACTCGGCAATTGGATTCGAGCCCGATGTTGAGCGGCTTTCGGCGCTTGTGATTGGACACGCAGCCCAGCCGAACGCCGACGCAGCACTCGAGTGCAATCTGTGTTTGCGCTTGATCTAACTTTTGACGGCGTCGAAATGATATCGCGCGGGCTTTAATCGTTCTATGGTGGTGCTGGCCACACTCACCGACTGATTCATCGTGACGAAGTTTTATTTTAACTTTTACAACAACTAATGTTAGGACAAAGCGGGAGCGCTTAAAAGTATAATATAATATGTGCTTTCGTTTCTTGGGACATTTGTGTGATCTGAAGAGGGCGAGAAAAAATTACAGGAGGACTCTTAAGCTTCGCCTTTAAGAGTGAAACGCGAAAGCCGGGCAAGCGTGTCTGCGTGGCCCATAGAGTTATTACAATAAACGCTAGAGGCTCAGCTGGCGCTAGTGTGCTGTTGCATTTTGAAGCAGACAGCAAGCAGTCTAAATTTGACTTCCGGTAATGTATTCCTATGGGAAAAAGCGAGTGCATTTTCTCTCTGCGCTCGATTATAAGAGCAAATATCACGAATAATTTGTACGTACTAGGCACATTGGAACATTTCTCAGTCACGCAGACGAAATAAATGGTCAGTTACGGCGTTTTTCTTTCAAATTCATCGCATTAAAAACGGTGCTAAAACGGCTTCGTACGTGTATTTTTGTGCACTGTCGGACACTGTTAGCGCGAACACGGCGTCGACGCTTTCCAACATGGGGGATATACGTGCCAAACGAACGAAGGACATGTGGAAAACCGAGAGAGACGGCAAGAACTACGCAGTAACACTGGATAAGTAACTCCTTGTGCTTGCAGACGATCAAAACAAAATTGAAAGCCACGTAATATAGTCAGATTTTCAATAAATAAGTACTGCTTTATTCTTTCTGCTCATGAATATGTGCGAAGATGCTTGTTCTGGGTTCAAATCATCACCCGCACGCTTCAAATCTTTGCAAATAGGGGAAGCCAGAGAGCAGGTGCCCCATAAAAACTGCCCGACATAAGAAATAATAAAAAGACACACATTTCGTAACTCACGAGCTTTATTTTTTGCGTTCGAATGTTTCTTTAACCGATCGTAAAGATGCACGACGGAGTCATTTTCATCCAATGACAGGACGGGCATATTAGCAATATATAAGCACCACCGAAATGCTTATCAAACCTTGAACACACTCTACATTCATTTCGATCGTTAGTTTGCTTAGAATCGTCACTCGTTTTCACATACCTTCCTTGAAACAGAGGTTTGGGCCTGAAATAGAGCGAAGTTTAACATCGTTCAGTGGTAAAGAAAAATGCTGTAACTAAAGCAATTACACTTTCACAATACCAATAAAGGTACATACTATCCGGTACAACCGAAATGACAAAAGTTATTCGTGTTATTTTCCGGCGAAGAGACAAAATTCACGCGCGTTTTCCCATAGGAATACACAGGGAGGCTGGAAATCTAGACTGCATGCTGTCTGCTTCAATTTGCAACCGGAAGTCACGTAGACACTAGCGCCAGCTGAGCCTCTAGCGTTTATTGTAATAACTCTATGGCGTGGCCCAGTCAGTAGCGTGTCTGCCTCGCAACCGAAGAATCGTGGGCTGGAATCCCGCCTAAAATTGCTAAAGTTTTTAAAGGCAAACGCATTACTTTATAAAGTGAAATCATTTGAGACATGCGGCGACCTTTACTCCGCATTACATGCCATGTTTTAATCACTTTCATTCCACACGTGATGTCACGTTTCACGTGAGCTTTGTGGGTTGTTTGAAATTACCGCGTGGGGTCATGCATGTAGCTGTGACATCATAACCCTATCGACCAATCAGGATTCGAGTCACGCCACCGAGGCCGGCTTTTCTGCGACACGAGCTCCTTAACGCCCTCGCGTTAATATAAGTATAGGAGGCATTAGTTCCCACCATACTAAAGTCCAGACGCAGCCTGCGCTACGATGGGACCAATCAAGCAGCTTAAAACCTTAAGTCACTAGGCTTTTTCTGAGTATGATTGTTCCCGCGATGATAGGACACGAACAGAAACATGACGAACACCATGATGGTGCGATTTTGACCGCCGTCTGATTGGTCCCATCAGCTCGTAACGTCGGCTGCGTGGTCCAACGCGCATCCAATAAACCGTGTTTGGAATTATGAGTTTTAAAGCTGTGTAAACAGAAAGAGAAACCTATCGCCGTAAATCATGCAGGCCTCAGGCAAAAATGTTGGATCCTTAACGTCGTTTTTAAAAACCAATAATACGCGTGGCAACAAACTAAAAGTAACGATAATGCGAACTTAAGCATCTTACCGTGGGCGAGCGCTAGAATCGTGGCCGATTACATGATGCAGCTTTCTTCAAGTTTCTTCTTAAAAACCGTTAAGTTCACACAGAGCGTTTCAGCAATGTCTCCTGGACGATGCCATTATCGACGTTCGTGCTTTTGGAACTTGTTTCGATTGCTTTCCAAATGGACGAACTTGCGCATGCTACACTCTGAGAAATGCCTGCGCGTCTGCTTCACCCGCACAACACTCAAAGAGCCGATCTCTGCGATCTACGAAATCGAGCTCAGCGAATGATAGGTGGAACATCCGCTTAGACCTAAAAATGAAGTCTGCGCTGTGGCATTACGCAATGCAAAGCTTCATGCTGGCATTGCGTAATGCCACAGCGCAGACTTAATTTTGAGGTCTGAACAGATGTTCCGCCTCATCATTCGCTGAGCTCATTTCGTAGATTGAGAGATTGGCTCTTCAAGCGTTTTGCGGGTAAGTAGACGCGAAGGAATTTTTTAGAGTGTAGGCTGTGCATTTCTAAACACTAGAATGCCGTACAGCGTATTTGGCCAGCCGAGTTAAACTATTGCCACGTTCCCGTCGGCAAAGCGAAATTCGCTTTGTTGGCGATTGACGTTATGTGCAGAAGGGTATCACATTTGATGAAAAAAATAATATTCTTTCAGGGTTAGTTGGCGACGCTCGAGCGCCAACAAGCGTCGACATGTCAGCGAGAACGGCGTGTTATTCGTCAGTCCAGTGGAGCGATGTATCTAAAGCCGTTTGAATCATCAGATATCCCCCGACTTTGTCGGTCATCATTGGACTCTGGTGGACGTCATCGAAAATCCGTCGGGCACCATCCATATGAGCTGGTGCAGTGGCAGTATTAGCCGATACGGTCAAGATGCCATGCAGAGATCCCGGGTGCGTTCAACTGTTAAAATGGAAGATTGAACTAAACTGCAACGCTTTCTATCGTCGCCAAGTGGTAAGCAGGTTTCATGGCTCAGCGTTCCAGAGGCCAACCATGCTGCATTATGCCCTCTTTGGTTAACACTCGGCTGTCCCATAGCTCATGTTGCCGTCGACTGTGCGTCTATCAATATGCTTGACATCGGGGGTGGGTAGGTGGCGATCTATCGCTGTCCTAATGTGTGGCTGGGTGCCGGAAGCGCGGTTTCAAGGACGACCGGAAATGAGGGCATTCGACGGAAATAACCGCTACGAAGAGTCGCTTTGCGTGTAAAGTGTGACGACAAAGGGAGCAAGTCGCCTCAGTGTTTTTCTCCTTTTTCTTTTTGTATTCTGAATGTGGGTGAAGGTCTTTGAAAGACGAAAACGCCATCTCTTGTCCGATTATGCGTTATCTGGGAGGAATCCGACGGTGACCTCCGGCATTCGTACGAATCTTCCGTCTCTGCTAAGAAACAGACTTTTCGATTCTAATCGATGGCATAGAACAAAGAGAGCGGTGGGAATGGGAAGTCAATGAGTTCGCCTCGTTTCAACAATTCGCGTATTCGGGTCTCGGTTGGAAGTGGAGATTTTTGCTTCGCATGAGCCTCCGACCAACTTCCAATAATATTTGGACTATATAAGTGGCATTCTTTAAAATGTTCTAACCTTGAATTCGAAATTATGGTGACTGTTATTAGATTTGAAAACTGCTAGTTTGAAGTCCACGAGAGATGTGATTTTTTTTCTTTCTGTTGTAGCACGGTAGAAATCAAGGCAATATAAGAATGAATGTTTCGATGGGGTGGGCTTCATCTGTCTTGTTTATTGCCTGTTTGCCCTTTGTGTTTTTTTCTACTTGCCCTTATGCGTGCGTAGATGTTTGGAAAGGGGGAACTGGCCGACCCTTCCTAAGTCACTATACGTCAAACGGGAAATACAAAGCGAAACAGCGCACAAGACACAGGGACAGGTGGAAGAAGGACACGGACATAGCGCTATCCTTCTTCCACTTGTCCCTGTGGCTTTTGCGCTGTTTCGCTGTGTATTTGACTATGTACCGACTTACCCAAACGCAAACATTACGTCAGGGCGGATTTACTTAACAGTACCAGCGAGGTAGAGTTACGAGAGTTAAGAAAAAAAAAAACGCTTAAACGTCGGCGGTGATTTCGCGCATGCATTGTTACTTCAAACTAATTTAATTTAAAATATTTTTTTTAAAGTTAGCAAAATGTTTTGCTCATTAGGGTTAAAATAAGAGTAATGCACTTGACATTTGTGTCGTTGTGTTTATCGTAAGGTGTCTAAAACACGAACAACAATAGACACACACGGCATTCCGGAAATTTCTAAATGTAAGTTAAATTGGTAGCCACATTTCCAATTTGATCATCGTAATCGTCATGCATGCACACTATGATGATACAGCTAGAAAAAAACACAACAGATTTATACTGCCTTACCACTTTTACACGATTTACTTGAAAAAACTCTTCATTCATGAATTGTATCAACGAAAGGAACTGTCAATCGACGGCTTCTGTATATAATGCAAATGGGACTGATTTCCTCAAAAATAGTTGGAACACTTGAAGGTGCAGTTACGTTTAGCATGCCTACCTACCTGCTTTGGCTTCAAGGCTGACAGTATCTTCAAAAAAAGTAAAATACATAAAGAAATATTCAGGGGAATTCCCATCAGGTATACAAAACACAATGTTGCATATATGATCTCCCGACACAATTTTCTTTCTCGCCCTCGTCACGCTTGTTTGCTCTTTCGCCAGTCTCACCGGCAGTTTCTCTTTACCGTGAGCAACAGCCTTCACAAGGCCGACAAGAAGCGCAAAGGAGGACACAACACAGTGAAGAGCGTTCATCGTTTACAGCGTACGTCACTCCGCCGTCAGCACCCGTTCTCTCGAAGATGACAGCCGTGGATTCCATGGACACAACACTATATAATGTCTGTGAACCTCGTGTTGCCTTTCGGTACGTTACGGTCGTGGGCACGAGATCGTTGCGCAAACGACGAGAACCGGCAGCGGAATGCAGAGTCGTCAAGTGAAACGTTTGTTTTTGCAGACGACGTACCATCCACGTGCCTCAAGAGCGACCGCTACGTGATACACTGGAACACAGTCGTTCTCGTGCGTGAGAAACGCCAGTACAGAAGCGCCCGTCGTAATTCTGCCTCGTCTTTTATTTTCGCGGCCAGATTACGCTCCATTCACTCGCGAGCTGACAGTGCGGTGGGAGCTACGCGCTCGCCCGACCAATCAAGTGCCTCCCTTTCGTCACCTGACCCGCTCCCTGCGCGCGGTACGGGAGCGTGATGTCGCGTGGCGAAATCTAAGCGTATGAGTGGTCCAGCGAGCACGCAGCTTTCATCGCACTGCCAGCTTAGGGGTGAGCGGAGCATCGTGGAGTTGTTTGTCGAGGCGCCTGAGCTGACTTGGCTGCGTGGTCCTCGCTCCGGATGCGAGGGCATCCGCAGCAGGTACAAGGCGTCTCTGAGAGATGGTTCGCCGATTCAAACAGAACGCCGAGAACGCGAAGTGTGAGACCCCCCCGTATACTGGCGGCAAGGAGGAAAAGTTGAGACAAATCTCTTCCATTCACAATAAGGGACAGGACGACTCGACCGCGTTCTTCTTGATGCTGTTGTTCACAAGACAGCACAACTCAAACAGCAACAGAGACGGGAACAGTTAGTTGGTGAGGTTGCGGTGACATGAAAGTTGCTTTACGGTCACCGAGAGCTTACGAAACGCGTGAGACGCGTGGCAGTTTCCGAAAATTTTAGGATCGCTCGCGTCCAGCGGGATCGCGGCAGTAAGCCGCAGTTCCACTCCTCATACCTCATACAACAGACGCGGTGAGTCTAGGTTGCGCAAGCTACCGCCCAAAGGGTATAGCCATTAGCATCCATCCATCCATTCATCCGGCGGTGCTCGCCGCATACATATGAACAGACTTACCTCTGGACATGCGTCAAGCATCTTCGAAAGCTTCGTATACATACGTATGCTTTGGACATATGTCCGCGGGCAGTTTTTGTACGCCCAACGTGATAGGACCCAGTCATACAAAGAGGAAACACGCCTCGGACTGTTTTGTTTGCAGACTGTATTTTTGTATGTCGCATAAACAGTGTCTATCCAATGTTTCTTTTTTCTTTTTGTGCTGTGATGTTAGTAAATGCATGGTTTATTAGCAAGACAAAGCGCACTCTCAAGACGCCTACAACTCACGCGAGTGAGTTATATGGAGGAATACTCGATTGCTTACAAATGAGCGTGGCTAAACTATCGCGTGTTCCAAACATCAGCCAGTCTCTTTAAATCGACCGCAAAAATCGGTTTCTTAACCTATCGCGTTCCGATTTTGTACAGCGTTAGCCACAGGAGGTGCATTTTTTCTATAAAATTCGCAAAAAGCGAGCTTACCCGGGAAAAAGTAGAAAAAAGAAAAAACGTCTTAACTCTTATGGAAACGCAGCGAAGCCACCGGTCCTCAAACCATAGGGCGCCCTACGGTTTAAAGACCGGTGGTTTCGCTGCGTTTCCATAGGAGTCAATCCTTTTCTTTTTTTACTTTTTGGTTGCTTGGTTTAGCCTTCCTACAAGTAGCGACATTCTTTGAAGCGCCGACTGCGTGACGGTGCGGGTTTTAGGAAGCGAATGGCGGCGCACTGCAGAGGTTTGAACTTAATGCCGCCATTTTGTTCCAGCGGAATGTGCTTTGTCATTTGTGTTGGTTGTCGCTACTTGTAAAGAAGTATCAAGGGACTTTATTCTCGGCAACCGCGCATGGCATAAAATTTACGACGCCAAGAAGCTCCAATGACCCCTGAGCGCGACATGACATTATGAGGAGTGTTCAACCCCGAACCCTCCAATAGTCCACTTCGTCAGGAATGCGCGCCCATCTTTCAGCAGCTCCGGCTTAACGTTAACTCTCGGGAGAGTTTGTTTTTTCAACGTTCGTCGAACACGTTGTGCACGCAATAATTGAACGCGCGAAGCTTTCGTAATATGTAGGATAGGCCTTTTTACCCGTGACCCGAGGTGTCCGTGGTTCGTGCCGACCCTCTATTTAAACGATCACGTTATGAAACGTCAAGACCGAGCTTGTCATCAGAATTTTCCTTGAATCCATGGAAAAAGATATTTTTTTAACCCCCTCCTTTCTCATGCTATATCTCTTCGTGTCGAGGGCTTCCAGAAGTTTTGAGGAACATAATATTGTGATCTCATGCTAAACAAATAAGTTTTGAAAGCGTTTTGGTTCTACTTCAAGTTTATGTGATATGCTCCACTGCGAGCTGCAGCACTCGACGTTTGTTGTTATTAAATATATCGTATTATTCAATTCCTTTAAAATTGCCTGCAGGCTTTCTTTTCCAAACGAATCATTGTGTTCAGCGTTTACTTAGACAGCGAGAAGCCAGTCAATTCCAATGGCCGTCTTATGTCTCTGCCGCAGATGAGAAAGTTTGCCACCGAAGTACCACTGCTCTAGCCATGCGTTTTTTTAACGCGCATCACGCAGTAGTGAATACACTAACACACGCCGGTGCAATGCTCTCGGGTCGAAACAGGCAGGGATGGGTATTGAACTTCCCAAGAGAGCCTATAACACATGCCAATTTAGGAGGTCAATTAAATCTTTGCGCAGACACCTTTCCGAAGGTGTTTGGTAACGCAAATCATGTTTAGTTTAAAACTGCCATCGCTTTATTGGATGGTATAAATGACTTCTGTAATTGCACGCATTGTACATTTCTTCTTTAAGGAATCAAGATTGAAATGAATCTACGCGTTTAAACGTTCAGGCAACGCGACTTACAAGTCATGACCATTATGAGTAAGAACTAAATACGTTTACATTCCTTTAATTCTTTAAAGTCTTTTTATTTTGTTATTTTGCGTTCGTTGATCTATATTTGGATGAGCAGAGGTTGTCTCTATGATTTTAGACTTTGGCTTCGTTTTGTACCGCGGTCATCAGTTTTCTGAGGAATACTCCTGTTTTGCGGGCAGTTAAGATACTTTCAAAGTGAACTATATTAAAGAATAGGCCAATCATCTCGCGATCTGGGGTCTGCGCGTTCTCATCAGCGTGCGCAGGTTCGCTCATCCTTGAAGACCTTTTAAGCGCCCGTAAAACAGGTGTATATGTCTACTCTACCGACGCAAGATAAGTGTACTTCCAGTATACACGGGAATTTGCGTTGAGGCACTGACAACGCGAGGGATACCTTGTGACCGGCGTCTTAGTGGAGATCACATGGTGATTTTAGGTTATTTGTTGTACAGAAATTAAAATAAACCGATGTTTGTTTGGAATAATCTTAGCCCGATTCTGTAAACATCGAAGTTCTGTAGTTAGTGCACAAAATTCTCTGCGCTTACGAAACGCGATAGTTAAAATTAACATTCAGTTTTGCAAAAAAAACAAACAATACGTAAACCAGTATTTTATGTCTTCCGTTTACGCAGGACTAAGTACAGCTGAATGTGTAAACGCCTCATGGCGATAATTAGTTTCAGTGTTTTTTAGCGGCGTAGTCAGAAATAGACTGATATATTGTTCTAAAAAGAACGGGTGCAGTAAAGGGGTTTGAAGATGATGAAAACAAGCTAAAAAAACGACTAAAAAACGCCATCTGGGTGAGGCGTTAAGCAATGTAAATTACGTCAAATTGTTGGCATATCATTATTTATCTCATGTGGAATGATCTGTGTTAGAGCTTTATGCGGATGTCTAGACGTGCTGGCACAGCTTGACTCTTAAGCGGGGTCACTGATACCTCTCTATTATCACATTTGTAACATCGTTGTGATAGATTTTTGCTTTTATCTTACGATTTAAAGTGCCTGATTTATGACTTATCTGCCATGGGGAAGCATCAACCGCCTGCTTTCAGGTCGCAAAAGTAATGATGTTGTGTGTATGTTTAGACAGTAGGAAGCTCATCAGCCCCAAAATGGACCCCTGTTGTCTCCGCTGTGGATGAGAAGTTTAGCCAGTGCAGTACCACTACTTGTCTGGAGTCTTCAACGTGCATCAGGCAGTGGTGACATACGATCACACGCCGGTAGAATGCTAATTTAAATCATGGCTTATAATAGCCCATTCACTTAAAATAAACATATTTCAAATGAGGAAGGTATGCTGAAAGTTTTTGACTCAGAATATCTAATGTTCTGAAGGTTTTCGCCAGCCGATAACTAACATGTTTGCTTCATTTGATGTACTATGAAGATATGGAACCCACATATATTTGCGTCTTTCTACGCCCAGTCATTCCTGAGGCTGTCCGAGTATGTATTCAAACACCGCAGTAAAATGCACACGTGGCGTTTTGGCAGGAAAGCGCGGATTCTCAACCTTCCTTGATACGTTGGTCACATGCACAGTAGAACTCAACGCATTATTTTTGCAATACAACCACGATCTATGAGAGCTCGTGCTCTCGCGCAAGCACTTTGAGCGCCGATCAAAACCGCTCACGCGTACGCATCACTTCTGAATCTCCAGAGAAAGTTGTATCTGATTTTAAAACACCGTGCACTAAAGAAACGGCATCCTTCGATTGGGCGCAGAAATGTCGTATCACGTGGTGCGGTTCTTGCGAAATAAACCATGTGGGTGCCGAACAGAACAAACACATTTCTTTCAGTGAATGGATAGATCAGGGTGGCCAGCTAACCCGGCCTAAGAGCCGCAAACAAAAGCACGAAACTTCCAAGAGCCGCGGGGGGGGGGGGGGGCAAATTTGTTTGGAGCACAAAGAAACTCGAACTACTTGCAATAAATCCGAGTCAAAAGCAGTCCAACTGTACGTAAGGTAGCAGTAGCATAAGACTACCAAACCGCAACCTGTCTTTCGATTTAAAACGCGTTTCATTTATCTGTTTGGGGAAGTGCTCGTGTGACCGGGAGGGAAGCGGGGAGTGTGTGTGTGTGTGGGTGAGGGGGGGCGTTAGGTGAGGGAGCCGCGAGTTGCACTTTAACACGCGAAGAGGCCGCATGCGGCTCGCGAGCCGCAGCTTGGCCACCCCTGGGATAGATGGATGGATGCATTTTAAAGGATATACCCTTTGTAACGGGCGGTAGCTTGCGCCACCTAGCCCTAAGTCTAAAAAGACAAACGTACGATGTCGATAATGATGGTCATGCGAAGCCGCGCTATAGTGCCTGGAACGCGTCTCCGACTGGTGTGTTTACGTCGTCCTCAAAAGTGGTCCTTGTTTTGTTTGCCTGATGACGTCATAAAGTGGCACGCTGTTGCCTGCCGCGATCCTGGCGGCGGCCCAGCAGCGGAAGTGGGTATTCGGCAGACGCCGGTTCTGCTGCAGGTCCCTCTCCAGACTGGCAATTCAAGGAAACCTCAGCAGCCAGGAGTTGGGACGCGGCGACAACGGACGATATACTCGCGTGTTCGCTCGCTCTCTTTGTCGGAACTTTTACAACCAACCACCAGGATTGGAAACATCCGACAGCATGACGAGTGGGGTCGATGACGTCAGTTGTTACCCCTAGGGATCTATTTGGATGCATAGGCGGTATGGAAGGTAAACACACCAGCCGAAAACGCGTTCCTGGCACCGTAGTCAGCGCACGATTCTCGCTCAAACGTCCGCACCACACGGAAGCTGCAGCTATTTATTATTTTTTTCTATAAACGCAGTCCACGCGACCGCCCCGCCCCGCCTTACTATTCAATGACGTGCCGTGCCGCGAGATCTGTGGGCCCAGTCACCGGTACGTTGCTCCTTGCCCGTGACAGGTAGGCGCAGGGAAAAAAAACGCGATGTGTCGACACGCTTTTCGGCAGCTGCAAGACGCGAGACTTCCGGGCTCTAGATCTTTTAGTTCTTTTTTCTTTCTTTAGCCCGCGCTCGGTTTCTGCGCTGCATCCTTCACAGCCTTGAAACCGCGAAGTCGGGCGAAGCCCCACTGGATCCTCTCATTTGTGTTGGCGTCAGCGTCAGCAGTATATACATTCTTTGTTGACGTGAGAGCTTCGTGCATCGCGCCTCAGGCGGCGGCGGCGACGGCGACGCCACGGGTGAAAGAAAGGAACAACGTAGACTTTGAGATTCGATGCGCACGACGCCGACCTATGCTGGTTTCTCGAGCGCCGCCGCAGGTCGTTCTCTGTTTTCTTGTCTGCTTAGACTTTAAGCCCCGTGTGCGTTTGATTTATTTACTTTCTTGCTAGGAAATGCGAACGTTTTCTTTCTTTTTTTTTTCAGGTTGAGGAAGATGATGCGATGATGCACTACCTGGAGGGACATCGCATGGTGTCGGACCGTCGCTCTTCCGTTAGGCGTGTGGTTTTGTTTTGTTCTTAATTTCTTCTTTTTGTGTTTGATGAAAAAAATCATCGCGTTGACAGGACTCGAAGGCTTGGCTTTGAAGATGAGCCACTCTTCGATCGCGTAACTAATCGAAAATGGACGATTCTAACTAATCCTAAAAGATGACGACCACCAGTCTGGCGCAAGAAAAATGCGATTCAGTGGAGAACACATATTCCCTACCCTACAAAAAAATATTTTGCGCTTGCGCCTAGGGATTCTGTCTCTTTCGTCCCTTCTTTTGCGAGTTGCGTTGCGTTATACTAGTCACGCTTGAGATTTAATCACATGAGTACAAGGAAGTTCCCAATACGCGTTATTTACTAGTCACCACCGCCGAGTCCGTTGTTGTTTGATGCTTGTTCGAAGCGAACTTTCACGTATCGTCCCTCCTGAACGATGATTTTGACGGTGCAGGAGGCCCGTCGAAGAAGAATTGCCGAAGCTCACTGACAGCGGACACTCGGGAGGAAAGAGCCACGGCGATCAGCAAATACCTCCCGTCGCTTCCGCGAATTGTCAGACGTTGTAGATTTAGCTGTGAAGAGCGTGAAGTTCGTGACAAGTATTCGTAGTTTCACCTTAACGTGGAGTGCAGCAAAGCGCTGCTGTCGCGAGATCGTATAAGTACAGTGCATATTGGCGGCGAGAACGCTCTTGTACCGGGAGAACATACTGAAACTACAAGCTTCAGTATCATGGAACGAAGTTAATTTGGTAAAGCAACCATTCAGGCGAAAAAGGCACGCGATGCAGTCGTTTTCAAAACCAGGCATCATCCGGTGGCAACCAGAGAAACTTGAACCCCTGCATGGAATGAGGCGTGTCATTCTGTAGTGCTGGTGAGTATGCAAAGTAATTGCTTACTTTAAGTAGAATTGTTATTGGTGCCAACTTTGCGCGGTCATGGCAGCACTCGGGGTGGGTATAGGCAACCAGTGACACTTGGTAGTTTCCACTTCCAGGTACTCGTGAGTCTGGCAGGCACTTCCTTTGCTTACCAAAGTGGCAGGCTTACCAGGGTGGACTGTGTTTATCGCATTCCGAACCGTTATTTTTTCTTCTTCTAAAGAATGTACTAATCTATACCCAGAAATATTTTTCTGTGGCAGTGTGATCAAAGCTACGCTCGCCTTTGACCTTGTGCATCATGAGTGCTGACGGAAGCTACGCGAGCACAATCTTCACTTCACCTGAACTACCAAAGATAGTATTTTCTGAGTACAACTGCCTTGTAATACACTTTACAAAAAAAAAAAAGAAAGCCGTTTACAACTTCCTGTAACGCCGAATTGGAGCGCAGCTCTTGAGGAGGAGGAAGGAAGGTACGGAGAGGGGCTATGCCCCTCCTCCTCTCCTGCTCGCCTCTATTTAGGGTAAAATTTTCTGCTAAATTTAGCGAGAAAAATTTTCTGCTAAATTTAGCGGGGAAATTTTTCCGCCAGATTTAGCGGAAAAAATTATCCGCTAAAAATAGCGGGGAAAATTTTTCGCTAAATTTAGCGGGGAAAGTTTTCCGCTAGATTTAGCGGGGAAAATTTTCCGCTAAATTTAGCGGGGAAAATTTCATGCTAAATTTAGCGGGGGAAATGCTTTGCTAGATTTAGCGGGGAAATGTTTCCGATAAGTCTAGCGGGGAAAATTTTCCGCTAAATTTAGCGGGGAAATTTGACTATCATAAACCGCGCGGTTACGCCGACGGCGATGCTGACAGCGGCGCCGCTCAAGCCGGAAACGGGCGCCTAAGAGCTGACGCTCCAAAGAAAGGGTCCTGATATTTTTGCGGCGATTCGCTGCAGACTGCGTTGAAATGCGATATCGAAGCTTGTTTTTTTATGGATTGAATCACTGAATGAATTGCGGCGAAACCCATAGCGGTAACTAAGCATGAAATGTCCATACATTTCATGTTCGTGCGTTTGATGCTTAGTTACTCGCTATGGGGTAACTAAGCATCAAATTCGGTAATTAAGTAAATTGGTTACTAAGTATCAAGTTCAAGAGATATGATCTTACCATAGAGCAGTGGGTCTGAAATGGGGTCCGCGGCCCCTTTGTGGTTCCTGAAGGTCTTCTTGGAGTTCCTGAAGCCTTAAAGGCTTAGAAAATCAGTCGATTCCAGCACTAAGTCTTTAGATGGAAAGATAGATATTTATTGAAGCATGATAGAGGTAAGCCGTAGTTCGTGCTTTATCTGGATGGCTACTATACTGGCTGGCTACTACTACTGGCTACTGGCTACAATAAAACTTTGTTTTATTAATGCTGGATACACCACAATGCTAAATGGACAAAACCATCTGCACTACTGGGTGTATCAAGGAGCGGCGAGGCTCTTTAAATCGACCGCAAAATTCAGTTTCTTAACCTATCGCGCCACGACTTTGTGCAGCGTTGCCCACAGGTGGTGCATTTCTTTGTAAAATTTGCAAAGAGCGAATTTACCTGAGGAAAAAGTAAAGAAAGAAAAAGGCTTATAGCTCCTATGGAAATGCGGCAAAGCCAAAGGTCTTCAAACAATACGGCGCCGTTTCGCACGGGAGACGAGAGATGGCGCAAGCGGTCTCGATGCCAACTGCGCCAACGAACGAGCATACGGCGCCGAAAGCCGGCGTCTTTAGCAGACAATCTTTTGGACTCAAAAGCGGAGCGCGTTCCGCAGGTGGCGACAGTCGCAGAAACATAAACAGGTGCGGTAACAAGGAACTGCAAAGCAGACGACATCGGTACCCAAAAAAACAGTCAAAATATCCCAACAAATTATTTTTCTAATCGATTAAGTGTCCATTCAATATGTGTTATCGGTAAGGATGATAAAATAATGCATTGGCAACTGATATCAGAAAAGCTCGCGCCGCTTTTGAGTTGAAAAGATTGTCTGCTAAAGACGTCGGCTTTCGGCGCCGTATGCTCGTTCGTTGGTGCAGTTGGCGTCGCGACCGCTTGCGCCATCTGTTGTCTCCCGTGCGAAACGGCGCCGTATTGTTTGAAGACCTTTGGCTTCGCCACATTTCCATAGGAGCCTAGCCTTTTTCTTTCTTTACTTTATCCTCAGGTAAATTCGCTCTTTGCAAATTTTACAAAAAAAATGCACCATCTGTGGGCAACGCTGCACAAAGTCGCAGCGCGATAGGTCAAGAAACCGAATTTTGCGGTCGATTTAAAGAGCCTGGCCACTTTTTGATACACCAAGTAAGTTAGTAGGGTTGGTTATTTTCTATTTCAAGGCTGCAAAGTTGGTTTGCATGCATTTAGTTTCCTTCATTTCCCTCTTGTTATTGCAATCGTTTAATACCCTCCCAACCCCCCACCCCAACCCCCACACCAAAAATAAATATTCATCGGTGGCTGAGAACCACTGCCATAGAGTTATTATAATGATAATGAATGCTAGAGGTCAAACTGACGCTAGTGTCTATGCGACTACCGGGATGCAAATTGAAGCAGACAGCAACCAATCCACTTTTGCGGTGCTCCTGTGCATTCCTATGGGAAAACAAGCATGCATTTTGCCTCTTCGCCGAAAAATAACATAAATTAGCTTCGTTATTTTGGCCGTACCTAATAGTATGTACCTTTGTTACCATTCTAAATTTTTAATTGCTGTAGTTACAGCATTTTATTTCGTCAGTGGATGATGTTAAACTTCGCTATATCTCAAACCCAAATCTGTGTTCCACAGAAGGTGTGTAAACACGAGCGACGAATCTAAGCAAAAATAACAATGGAAATGAATGCAGAGTGTTTTCAAGGTTCATCAGCATTCCGGTCTAATATGCCAGTTCTGTCAGATATATGGAAATGACCCCTTCGCGCATCCAAACGAGCGGTTAAAACATTCAAACCGGCTATGAAAGGTGTCCCTTTATTATTTTTTATGTCGGGCAGCTTTTCTCGGGCTCCTGTTTTCTGGCTCTCCCTATTTTCAAAGATTTCGAGCGTGTGGGTAATGATCTGAACGCAGAACGAGGATCTTCGAACATATTCACGAGCAGAGAGAATAAAGTAATACATCTTTAATGCAAATGGGACTATATTAACTTGACCTTCACTTTATTTTGATAGTCTACATGCACAGGGTTTTTGTGACCCAGTGTTACTGCGTAGTTCTTGCCGACTCTCTTGGTTTTCCGCATGTCCTTCGATGGCTTGGTAGGTATGCTCTGTTAAGGGCTGGGGAACAAACAGGCTGGAGAACGGGCTTGGGCTATATGGTGACGATGTTTTAATGGGACATGATTAGATCATGGTCGCGTTGGTCAGTCCCATCTCTGTCTGGTCCTCCGCAGGTGTCCGCGGGTCCCCCTTTTATAGCCAGCGGTGACGTGACGATATTGCGTCACCGGCGGGGGATCTTGGTGTGATTGGAGGTGACTGTCGGCATCGATGAAAATTAGGTTCAACAGCCCCTGTCATTGGCCCGGAGGTTTATGAGTTCGCAGAAGCAGCAGCTTCTCTCGATGTTAGAGAACGAGGAAGGCGAAGACCCATTGACGGTTGGTCATTTCGGCAGATGCTCACAGGCCTCGGCTCCGGGTCTTCGAGAGGGGGTCTGTCGAGCGATGGTGTTGCGGACCGTCCTAGTAAGTGTGCCGTAGCTGGAACACGGCCTAGCCGAGGTTAGGAACGCAACAACTCCCATGAAGAAAAGCGCCGATGCCGTGTTCGTGCTAATAGTGTCCGACAGTGCACTATTAGTGCATTGTGTTTAATGACGTTGACTCGACAGAAAAACGTTGTCGCTAACCAGTATTTTTATGTAAGGGATTGAGAAATATTTCAAACGATTTACTATGTTCTAATTAATCGTAATATATTTGCTTTTATATTCAAGCGTAGAGAAAAAAATGCGCCCAATTTACCCCGTAGAAATGCATTACAGGAAGTCAATTTTTCAGCTGGTCGATGTCTGGTTCAATTATGAAACAGCACGCTGCCGACAGCTGAACCTCTAGCGTACGTTATAATAACTCTATGGATCACACTCAGCATGTCGCCACTTCTTTTCAGCTATCTCCTAATTAGCCCACTCGTTTGTCTTGCGAGGAATATGTGAAGACTGCAGTCCATCTAGTGAGTGCCTCATCCCGCAACCAGTGCATGTGCGCGATGAAAAGAAAAGAACAGCACAAAATAACCATGGCTTCACAACTACAAGTCATCGCTCCACAAGTCTTTCACTTGGCAGAATGGCTGAACGTCGGGCTTTGGTACCTGGGGTCCTGGGTTGGAGTTTCCTCGCGTAATACCTAAATTATGCTGATTTATTCTCAATTTATCCACGTATTTCTATCCCGCTCATGCCTAGGCGCTTTCTGTTAGAGATGATATATATATTTTTTTTTTGTGGGGAGGGGAAGTTTAATTAAAAAAGTACTATCACATTTAAAAAGTAACAGTACCTTTGCTTAAATAAAATTGAAAGAAGAAAACACGAAGGACAAGCACAGGACAACCACTTTCTTTCATTTAGCAACGACGTTTATTTTGGGTTTTACATTTGCCGAGTTTAACCCGCTCGCCTTCACCATACCTTTGCTTATTTCTCGCTTAGAGAGTAATACGAGGTGTGATCAGATAGTTCCAAGACTTACTTTGTAGCGTAAAAGTGAGGGCAGCACAGTGATGCGCGCGTAACACTCGAGGGCAGGGACCCCTTCCAGCGTCATTATGCCGAAAGGCGTCGCTCTGTGAACATTTGGAACTGCGCTACACGAGTTTGTTTGACCACATGCACGAGCCTAATGGTGATCTCTCCATAAACGGCAAAACAAAGCGAGAACGAACATCTATTTCACGTTCAACTCGGCAAATCCAAAACAGAGGCCTCTAAAATTATTTAAAAGGTTTATGTAAAAAATTAGTGAGGTGTGCGAAGTGTTTGGAGTAGCACTCGCGGGTCAATTCAATTCAATTCAATTTAATGTTTATTTTCGCGTGCTTACCAACAGCTCAAAGGCCTTTGCGGTAAAGCACGAAGCATAAAATACATACTCATTACAAATATCCATGCTTCAAATTATACACATGTTTTAAAACGTATACATCTGGTTTACATTAATTCACATGCAAACAGTTTATGCAATTTTAGAGCAACCCTCTACAAACAAGAGGCAATTTTGTACAAAAAATATCAACATTGCAAAACTTCGTGTATAAAACATGCTGAATTCGTGATATCGGTGGCAAGTTGCTATGAATATCTGGGTAGAAAACTCTGAGGTTTCTTGAGTTTGCACTGACGGGAATGCGGAAGTGCAGGACTGTCTATGGACCCATGGACCAACCTGTGCAAAAACTTAACATCCCGGACAGATCTCCTGTTATGCAGAGTGCAAAGTTTTAGTTTGGATAAAATTAAATTATATTCAAAATAACATTTACGGCCAAAATATTTGTCATAGACAATCCGCACAAATCGTTTTTGTACATGTTCAATTTTTTCACTCGCTGTCCTAGAGAAGAGTTCCAAATATCGGATGCAAATTCAAGTCTAGAGCGTACATGAGTACTGGAGAGTCGCAGCAGACAATGGTGAGTGCTAAATGGTCTAGTTAGACGGGCCATTATTCCAGACTCTGGCTAACAGTGGAGTTTATGTGAGGATTAAAAGAAAGGTGATCCTGCACAAACACCCCTAAATCTTTAACTATTGTGGTCCGACTTGTAGTTTCGTTTCCCATACAGCACATATAAGATAATGTGCTACGCTTTCTGCACAAAGACATCACTTGGCTTTTGCGGGGTTCAAAACTAGGTCAAGATTGGGAGAACGTCAGTGAAGTCAAGGAGAGTTTGGATAAAACCGCCCTACCTCTCTTCGTCTTTCAGCAATGTTCTGCCGTTCCTGAAGCGCGAGTGCCACTTGAAACAATTTTGCAAAATTTACTACATTTTGACACAAGCCTGCTGAATAATTTCGAAGGTATCCGTTTTACATTTGCCGAGTTTGACACAAGATTGACGTTTGCTCTCGCTCTGGTTTGGCATCTATGGTGAAATCGCCATCGTGGCCGTGCACGTGGTTAGAAAGAACGCGTGTTGCGCAGCTCCAAATTTTCACAGAGCGACGCCTTTTGGTAAAACGAAACACCAAAGTCCCTTCTTTTGATTTCTGCGCGCGCATCACTGTGCTGCCCTCTCTTTTTACACTATAAAATCAGTCTCGGAACTTTTGTGATCACGCCTAGTACGTACTCTCACTCGTTACCGAGTTTTAACTTCAAGGCGTTCCTTCATCTCAAAAGTAAGGAGTTACTTTTCTTGATACTATGAAAACGGAATATGCAACTGCGTCATTTTCACATCTCAAAGTTTCCTCTTAATGCAGTTACTTTGGTCAGTCGTTTTCTGCTCGGTACAATTGAAATACGCGGACTGAACAGTACCGGGATACTAATGTTTCGCGATAGTAGCGTAAATATAATTTTGGGTATCTGTATTTTTTTATCAATATAGTCCATTAAAAAACGTATTTGCATCTCAATAGTGAAATAGATTTACGATGCATCGCTTCTATTGCAATACTCTGTCATGCTTGCATATCTCGTTACGTTTGTTGTCGAAAATGAAGTGTCGGGTTTTACGAAGTATTGAGTTACGCTGAACACACAAACACGTAAACTATGAGACGATATGGTAGACAGATATGAACATGACGTACACGTGTTTTTTTACGATAAACTGAAAATCACCTTTTTGGAGCCAGGGGTCCCAAACTTTATTATACGAACCTGCCACTTAACCCCTATACAGGGGGAAACTTGAAACGAGAGCTCGGTATATCACAAACAGACACTAAAACACAAACACTACTATGTGCATTCTCCACGAACTGCTCTCTGTCGTCCGCTTCACCCGAAGGATTCTTCGATATTCATCAATGCCGTCCTCAAGCCGCTCCTCGTACAACTGTTTTTTTTTTATTCCACGTCCCCTGTGTTGCATTCACCCATTCAAGAAGCCTCTTTCTTTTAGCAGGAACCAGTTCGTCGTCTTCTGAATCTAATAAGCGCATGCTGCCATAATCGCGCACCGCCCATTCGCTTCTGCGATTGGTTAAGGAGCCTGTCGGCGAGGGGAGAGGGGTTCTTTGGTATATAAGCCACGGGACTCTCTCTCCGGGGACAGTTGTGATCTAGAGCGTGCAGCAAGAGGCTGCTAAGTCCAACCAGGGTTACAGAAAGAGTAAAGTGCCCTCGATGAATTGCGGCAGCGGTGGCGTAGTCAACCTGCCTGGTGAGATCCAGGCAGTTTGACTATTTAATTGACAAAAACGGACGGTTTTTTTTTTCATTTCTTTCTATGCAAAATTTGATGACAAAGTTGCGGGGTCAACGCCAATAATGCGATCACCGAGATTTCGTCGTCAAGTTTTGCAATCCCCGCTAGTGAAGACATTTAAATGCGGCTCTTCGAGTGGAGGCGAGCACTGCGAGGGTATTCCATTTGGGATCGTGATAATCAATGTCTCGACATTCATTCGGGTAGTGGCTCGTGCCCAATCGCTTCGACGACTGGAATAGCCGTACCTTACTTAATACCCAAATCACACGGCAGCGTAAAGATACCTTTGGCACAGGTACCTGTACTAAAGGGAGTTGGAGATCGTGATCACACGGCGCATAAAGGTCCCTTTCGCTAAGGGAGGTCCTGTGTTAAACGGAGCTCGCCAAGCTCCTTTACAGCTACAGGGAGTAGCCTCGGACCCACGAACTCAAAATAATATCACAGATATATAAATATACCTTGTTTAATCCATTATAACAAATTGAATACATTTAAGTATCAAATTATGAAATGATTGCGAGCACAAATGTGATGGAATACATTAACGAAGCACGATATACTCTAGCTAGCAGGTAGCAGCGGCGGCACGTGGAAAACAATGTCTGCTACGAACCCGAACGCAATGGACCACTGCGAGCTCTTTTCGAGGTTTCAGAACGAGTCGTCCGACTCTCCGGCCCAGGACATTTTATCTTCATCGTCGTCCATCCCTTTTGATGGTGTGACTGGCGTAACCGTGAGACTCCGACGAGGTTTGTTTCTGCCGGCACTATTTAGCTACTTTAGTGAGAACTGCGGAAAAATAGAGCTACTAAACAGAAAAAGGTCGCCCACCTCGAAATGGAAACTCGTAACCGGAGATGATTTAGGGCCAGTGTGGCCAGATAGGTCCGAAGTTTTAAAGCAAGACTCATTTAGGTGCGTCCTTAGACGTAAAGAAAAACAAATGCCGCAAAACACAAATAATATTTAGGTTTTAAATGTGATATCACACAATAATCAAAAACTGCCCGTCAAACCGATTTCGAGGAATAATTGTTTATCACGTGCTCCTCTCGCAGTTTAGGAAGAATGCAATCGACATCAATTTAAGGTTCTCCGTTTATTTATCGTGTGATCAAGAACGCCGTTTACTACAGGTACCTTCAGCTAAGGGACCTAAGCTAAAGGTACCTTTACGCTGCCGTGTGAATGGGGTATAAGTATAACAAGGCGTGCAACTCAGTGCGCGTTTTGTGTTTCGCCGGCCCCCAGAGCGTGTCGTATACGGTAAACATTGGCGCCATTTAATCGGCTCCAGATCACGTCGCCGCTTGTTCTCGCTGCGAGTTGAGGAGGTAAACGCTGTTCGTTTACCTCCTCAGCTTAGTGTTTATACTAAGTGTTTATACAGCGTAAGGTCGGTCTGCCAGGATGGGGCAACACTGGTGTACAGTGTAGATGAGCAATTTTGCCAGTGCAGTACGACTGCTAACCTGGGGTCTTACACGTGCATCACGCAGTAGTGATACACGACCGCACGCCGGTACCATGCTAATCCAGATCGAAACGGGCAGAGGTGGGGATTGAGCCCAGGATCCTGGGTTCTGCAGCGCAAGCTTTCGCTCCACGTGCTCCGAGCTGGTGTGCGCTAGCGCATCTGCCACCGATCCCCACTCCGCACGGGAGCCAGACTTGGCGTATTTTTTCCACGTGCCGCCGCGCCGCTATTCGCCAAAGCCGATCACGTGACGAAAACAATTCAGTGCTGTGCAGGAAAGCCTCCACTACGGTCACTCCGCATCTTCGTTAGCCACTAGCCGCTAACTAGTCCCTAGAAAACTGTGCTCATGGTCTTTACTTTTGCATGAGGCGGTATATCTTCCATTTATAAGTCGCATCAACCATATTTCATCCATTTGAGCATTGCGACGACGGCGAAGGCAGGCGGTTATCTTTTGATGAAGGCATGGCAACGAAGACGACGAGAATAGGCGCATTTTGGTACATTTTTCACCATGCGGTCAACCGAAAACTGGGACATCACGCGTCTAACATCAGAGGCTGACGAGGAACACTTGAGGAACCTCGACAACGTGGTTGTATAGCACTGCATACGGACCCAAAGTGACTAGGCCTGTCCATTCGGTCTACGGGTGGTTTGGCTCCTGCACGCGTTAAGAGTGACTTCCCGCATAACTTTAGATTTCAAGATGGCTGAGTGCCCAACTCTGCCTCCCGCAGGGAGCCTATACAGGAACTCTAGTTGGGGGTAGAGTTCCTGTATGGACGTTTCCACTCTTTACGAAAATCACAGTCGAGCCAGCGCTCACACGGAATTGAGGACAGCTAAAAAGTGCGCGTGCATTACACACAAACAGAGCCATGAACGCGCCATCATACGCTTTTATGGAAAGGTGTATAGGCTCCCTACGGGAGCCAGAGTTGCGCGTCTGTTTTCCACGTGTCGCCGCGCCGCTAACCGCGGAGATCAATCACGTGGTCAGCAACGAATCCTGCGCCGTGCAGGAAAGTCACTTCACCGACGTTGCATGCGCCCCGGCCACGGCCCCGGCGTATGCTCCCCTGCCTTTGTCTCTGTCTCCTCCTTTTCTGTTCCATACGCGGCGCCACTTTTCGTCGAATTCAGTCACGTGACCTGCCGCAATCGACGACGCACTGCTCCTATACCCGCTAGGAGTGACTTTCCCGCATAACTAAGAATTTCAAGATGGCTGAACGCGCAACTTTGGTTCAAGGTTACAATTACAATTACAATTCAAGGTTACAAGTACCGCAAACAATAAGCCTTTCCGGAAAATCCCTGGAGACCTTGCAACGAGGGGAATAGACCGATTTCACTAAGCCTTCGGCGCATGCGTGACGCCACCATAACTTTAGCTTACAGGAGGCAGACGGCCGAGCACGCGAGGGCTCGTGCCTACTCCTCATCTACAAGCCCAGAGCTCCAGCGAGGTTGTCGCACGTGCAAAAAGACTTAATTTCTTTTAATGCACTGCAGCAACGGTGGCCTAGTCAAACTGGCCGGTGAGATGTGGTGCCTGGAACGCGTCTCCGACTGGTGTTTACCGCGCCCAAAAAAGTGGTCCCTCGATTTCCGCCTGATGACGTCATAGAAGTGTCATGCTGTCGCCGGTCGCGGCCCTGGCGGCGTCCCAACAATTATGGTATATATGGCAGACGCCTGTTCTACTGCAGGTCGCTCTCCACTGCGACAGTCCACGGAAGCTACAGCAGCCGGAAGTTGGGACGCCTGGGACGCGGTGATGACAGCGACACTCGCGTTCGCTCGTGCTTTTCGCCAGCATTTCTATGACCAACCGCCAGGATCGCGACAGTCAACAGCATGACACTCCGGCTTTTGTGACGTCATTTGTTGCCACTTCGGGACCACTTTTGATGTATGGGTGGGATAGGACGCTAAACACACCAGTCGGAGACGCGATCCAGGCACCATAATTGTGGGGCTGTTCGGATGTACGCTCGTGCCGGCTAGCGGCACGATTCATTCTTATCGTTAGGAACTCAGAACACACGCAAAAGTAAGGCGAACGGAAAGGAAGGTAATCGTATAGTTTAGTTTTCCTTTCTTCTGCCTTTTCTGCGTTTCGAAATCACGAACTTCGTCTTCACTTTTTGGATAATTTCACGTGCCGTACATCTGAACATCACAATGCGTAAACCAGACGCTGGGAGCACCACATTTTCCCGGAAAGGTCTATTGTCGTGGAAACGCACAAGGTACGTGTCACGAGCGCGTGCTCCACCGCCATTCGCTTCCAAGGGTCGCTCGTTTCAATGTTGTGCCGCCATTTGCATCCAAGGGCCACTCAAGACGCAGACCTCGCGCACTGGCGCATTTCACGCTACTTACAAGACATACGCAAACAGCTTGAGGGACTTTATACTCCGTTAAACCATAAGCTGAGACTGCGGGCAGGCTCCTGGCTTTGAGACATGCATTTATCTAGTTTTCTTTTGTTTCGCGGCAAGTTTTACGTGGGGGCAGAGATAAAGGCTTGGTGCCTGACAGGGTCTCTGCCCTCCCCCCCCCCCCCCCTTACAGTTCAGCAGTGCAGTACAAAAACACAGTGGCAAATACATCAGAGAACAAAGTGCGCCATTTACCAACCCGATCTGTTAGACGAATGTAGACCGAAACCTTTGTGCAACATTCTAAAAATATATACCGTAATTAAAATTAGAGTTTCATATACTATGAAAAATAAAAATAAAAAGACAATGATCATCGAAAACGACCAGGAACAAAGACATGCTTCCGTTCTGGAATACAAGAAATACAAGTATACAATACATCACATTACAATCAGCCACAACACAGTGGTAATAATAAAAGGACAATAAAAGGATTTTCTCTCACACTTAGACATCAAGAAAGAAGGAATGGAAATATGCACAAAACATTTCTGGCGCGAGGCGCTGTAAAGCAGCGACGTAAACCATAGGGAGCCTTTGCAAATTAATGACGGACGCCTAGCTCGAGGAGATTACTCGCAAGTTCACATGCGCTGCGTTTTTCGTGTGACGAGGAGGAGAGCAGACTGAAAAGCGAAGACGTTTACAGACAATCAACTCTTCTTGCCCATCCTCGCGCACTTCGCATTGCAAACACGGCCCATAAACCAGTCGATCGCGATCGAACAATTCGTAACTTTCTGGTAGACAGGCTCTCTGGAGGCTAACGCCGGAACTTTGCTGCGCGCGACACGTTACAGACGAATTCGCCGCAGAGTGCATGGGCGCCGCCATAACCCACCTTCACTTTTTTGTGTTTCCTCCTATTCAGCATTACCACAGCAGGACATTTCATTACCATTTTTAGATTCTACCACGTCCTTCTGCCCAGCATTTTCTAGTGTGGAGGCTCGTCGACACCCGCTTCAGTGGCTCGGCATCTCGCGAAGACGAGAGAAGGTCAGCGATGGCGGATGTAATCTAGAGCGTGTGCAAGGCGTCTATTACAGCGAGTTTCTAACTTGCTCGATAGGGGTCACGTGATTTATGGGCTGCATTTGCAATGCTAGCTGCGAGCAGGTGACGAGACGCTTGATGGTCTGCAAACGACGTCTCCGTTTTTCCTCCTGCTTTCTTCCTCGCCACCCGAAAACGCAGCGCCTGTGCACTTGCTACCGATCACCGCAGAAGGTTTCCGCCATTAACTTGCAAACGCTCCCCTGTGGCTTCGGATGGACCCTCTCTTCAATCTAGGCTCTCTATCCTGCCCCAACGAAGGTGGCGCCCCCCCCCCCCCCCCAACACACACTCGCACGTCAGCCCCCATTCTATTTTCCTCCATCCGACAGGCGTTGCTATAACTTATCATATTGAAAATATCTGCACGCCTTTATATTATGAGTTCCAACAAGCATCTATGTGAGCATTTTCTTGTAAATCATCGTAGGGCGTGTCATTTTAGGAGTGATTCCGAAGTGACCTCTCGCGCTGTTAATTTGAATACCGACCGGAGGTAACGAGATGTCCAGGGACATTCTGTGTCAGCGTTAATTGAACTCGTTTCAAATTAAACAGTGCGCCCGGCTTCTGAGGCTTCCAAATCTCTCTCATTAGAAAACCAGTTTGTTTTGGACTGATACCTTCGAATATTTAATCTATCGCGGTTGAATTAAACGGACGATACCTTCTAAGGTACGTGTCTTTAGGAAATGTAGCAAACAAAAGGAAATGCATGACATAGCGGACAATGTTGCGAGGTAACGTTCGAAAGGTTGTGCAAGATGTGTACGACAGTTAACATAATTTCTGCACGCAGACACGTGAAGAGAACACACATTGTTGGCGATCTTGACACACCTCGGCGTTAGCTCAACGTGGCCATCGCTTTTATTGATTTTCGCTTGTTCATCATGCGGGTGGCAAAGTGTGTCTGTTACGTTTGCGACAAGAGATAGTATGTTGTATGGGCCGTTTTAATATTTTTAATACTAAAATAGCTTTACTTTCAGCCCCGTTTGCTTTGTGACCCGTTTTAGGATTATACATTGCATTTCTGTCCTCGCTTAAGGTGCTCGTGATAAACCGGAGCCTCGTGATAAACCGGAGCTGCACCTGCAGCTAAGGAGAGGAATTCCTGGTCTCTAACTGGTGAAGATGATACATTACACGCACAGCGTTGCAGTGTAGAAGTGCGGCCGACCTCGGGGCCCAGAAGACGCAACAGAACAGACAAAAGCGCGCTGATTTCCCCCCAAAAGCCAAGAGCTGTACCCCGGACGCAGATCGGCGGGAAAACCAGTCGGATTAGTTTGATGTTGGCCTAGTACGACCTAGAACCCACTAAATAACTTTCGCTTAGAGTGTCGACACTCCATTCCCAAATTGTCTTCCGTTTGCCGCCATTTTGGTGCCTAGTGCAGAGTGGACACACTCTGCACTAGGCAGAGTGTGTCCACGTTATACAATACGAAAATGCGGGTTTCTGAGCTTCACAAACGGTGTCAGAAGGATCAGGCGAATGTCATTTTGCTCTGTTGCGGACTGTTCAAACATTTCTGGAGAAAGGAAGAGCGGTTCCCGCAGTTTTTGATAAGGCTCTAGATAACTGGAAGCAATGACTTTAAGCACTTATTGGCTTGAAGAGTGGTTACTCTCCGAGGCGTAGCCTCAATTCCTACAATGGCTCTACTCTAAAAAAAAACAAATCTGGTCGTAAAATAACTTTTAGTGATTCTTCGGCTTGTTTATATTTTGCACCCTTAAACGTTCTTCTAAGCAACTCCTCTGGGGGTATTACCTGGATGTCATATTTGAGGGCGCTGCTTAGAGCACATGCTCAGAACGAGCTCACATTAATAGGCTGCGACCGGCTATCTGAATGGTGGGGAATGCACGTTGCTAAAGAACTGTGGAAGCTCGCCCTCAGCACGCGCTCAGCAGCCGCGCACACAGCCATGGCGGCCAGTGAAGACTCCCTATACTCTGTTCACCTTTGAGCTGGGACTGCAGTGACAATACAAGCGCGATCTAGCCCGCGCACATGGCTTTGAGACGTCCGTTTCTAGCGCGAGTGCTCGCTCTGCGGAAGAACGCTTTTAAAGCAGCGAACTCGTGCTCTCGTTCTTGAGGCATTCGCTGCAGTCTCAGCTTAAGGCGGCGGTCCCACGGCCCCAACCATAATACCGGTGGCAGCTGTGCTAACACTCCTGTTTGCGGCGCAAATGTCGCGTCTGTGCGCGTGTTACGTATTTCGTTCTTATTGCAAATAAATTGCCAATTCATCATTACTCTTTTAGTGCAAAATATGATACGCATGCTTTAAAACTTAACGCACAATAAGAAAACAAAAAGTGCAAGTTTTGATATTTTCAAAGACATACCTCTGTGCATTCCAAGTTTCTAGACTTGTAATGCATCCAAGACGCGTTCTTATTTTTTTTATTAAAAGATGAAGGACTCGTCTAGTTCCCTGCATACGTGTTTTTCTGAATTAGCACACTCACATTTTTTAATATTTATTCAAAAAGAGCCTTTTTTATGCAATTTTGAAGTCTCGTAACTCAGTTTCACAACATAACGCAGCAACGACATTTAAGGGCATGCTCCTGGTAAATATAGGAACTCTTAATACAAAATATTAGAAGTGCAACGCCACCCGTTTTTTTGTAAACCCAACTTGATTGTGATAAAATTTTAAAGAATTCCCTTAACGCGTTCTTGGTTTTCTCAGACAGCGTTCTGGCATCTGATCTCATTTTTGTTTAATTGTATGCTAGAGGAACTGAGCTAGTTCACCTGAAGCGTGATTTTTTTGTATTCATATTCAGATTTGTTTAAAATAATTTTAAATCATGGGACTATTTTGAAGCTTGACTCTGTACGCAAGAAACCGGTTTCAAAGAAGAGGACAGCTATTTAAATAACGTTTCTTTAATTAGAGCTTTTATCGTTCTAATTAAAATCACTTTCTATGATTGTAATTATTTTAAAGCATACTAAATGTCCTAAATAATAAAAATAACCTATGTTGTAGCAGACGACGCGCACTTGCGCCATCTTTTGAAAGGTGGCTGAAATTCGAGGTTGAGTAGTTCAGGCAAAGTGGCGCTGATTCTGTCCCTGACGCAGAGGATTCTTTTATCAAATATTTCCTCGCGCTACTTCCTCGTTCTTGCAGTGAGTCAGTTAATCTTGCAAGAAAAAAAAGAAAGAAAACAAGAAGCGCGTCACAAGGGTCGCGAGCAAGTTCTCGAAAACACCTAGTGCCAATAAATAAGCTATTCAATGCTGCCCGCCATGTTCCGACACCACGAAAGGTGCAAATATTGAACTCCATCTGATGATGACGACGAAGGGGAATTTCTTTCACTTCACTTCAAGATTTTTAACAAACAATTTTTTTTAAGGTTCCAGCTTTCCAACCGCGCTGGTTCTGTTTTGTTCGCCATCCTGGAGGGATTTGAGATTTTCAGTTTTAATGTTACTCTACTCCTAGACAACTTACAGAGAGCCACGGGAGGGTGCTCCGCCACCATTCGTTTCCAAGGAAGGGCCGCTCATTTCAGTGCTGCGCATCCATTTGCTTCCAAGGGTCTCTCGAGGCACGGGCCTTGCGCTCTGGCTTGTTTTACGCTACTTGGAAAACAAGCGCAAACACATCCAGGGGCTTTAGGCAGATGTAAATCCCCTTGATAAAGGCGTTTTCATTTTTTTGGTCAAATACCGCCAATCATTGGGGTGGAAACACACCAGACACGTGCCACGAGCGGCCATTCGCTCCAAAGGGCCGCTCAATTCAGCGCTGCGCCGCCATTACCTTCCAAGGGCCGCACCAGACACGGGCCTTGTGCACTGACGCATTTGATGCTACATGCAGGACAAACGTAAACAGATTGAGCGGCTTTAGTAGTGTGAACATAGCATTAGCTAGAATAAACGGATGTCCACCTGCTTCGATCGTGATCACGATCATGAGCAGATTATGGGAGCGGCTTGCACGAGAAGCTGGCGCGAGAGGCACTCCGGCGCCTCGTCACTTCGTCACAAAAATGTGTCCCAATTCGACACGCTCGCGCGTTTTTGTTTTGTTTCTTGTGCGTTTCCGAACCACCCACCTTGCGCACGTTATTTGAGTGGTAAATTTAGCGCACCACGCGCTTTAAATCCTTCGAATATTCACTTATACGGTTGTTTTCAATGACGCGTTCATCAAGTTTATTAGTCAAACTTTTCGTTTATTTGCAATAAATAAAGAGTGTCATTCTTCGGTAGCCGCAGGTTCGCTGTCCGCACATACCTTCTGGAAGGAGTGGCTAAATAACGTGAATGCTTTGGCCTGCCGGTTTTTTTATTTTGTTTTCTTAATGCGAAAGCATTAACTGTTTCATTGAGCCAACCGGCGTTATCAGCTTTGAAGCGGCGCCAAACGGCACCTAAATTTCCCTGTCCTATGGAGCAAAGCCTGTAGTCTGTAACAGCGATTTGATGAATGCATTCCTATTGGCTGGCGCGCGCCATAGTTTCAAGGAACGCCACCCACAGAGAATCCCTCTCCATGACTCAGCGGCCCGGCCGCCGGTAAGAGGGAGAGGGTGGCCGGGCTCTGCAGAGCGGTCGGTCGCTCGAGCTCCACCAGGTTCCCGCTACCATCGCATAGCTTTTGTGAATGGCCTAAAGATTCCTAATGAGATTCTGCTCGCTATTTTCAGTTGCGAGGTCCCTCGTGCTGCAAAATAATTGTTGACGGAAACTGCGGTGCTTGATGCCGAAACTGATCGTTTCAAGCAGAAGCGGATCATGTAAATCAGACATAACAAGTCGGCGTTTTCTACCAGTCACAATGTTCAGCACCACCTTGTATTCAGCCAGATGCTGAATCACCTCAGTCAGATGGTTGCGACGTGACGTGTACGGTGTGCAACGACGCACGCACTAGGCACACCTTAGTCAGCCAGGACCGTGGAGCCGCCGTGGAGTCGGGGAAGCGTGCCCGTCTCGCACCCCAGAGGCCCGGGTTCGATTCCCATCCAGACCGAAATGTACTAAAGTTTCTTTCCAAAGCCATTCATTTACTCTGTTTATAGGAACCTTCGTGAAAATTGTGACGTCAATCTGAGCATTTCTAACGTGTTTTTACTCTTTGCGCCGTCGGCCATTTATGGTACCATCGCTCTCGGTCATGCCGCGGACGCCGACGCCGGATTTTCGCGTAGTGGGGCAAATAATCTTTTCGCATTAAAAGTCTTCTGACCTGGCCATCAGCCCCCTTTTACAGCATTCAACGGTGTACAGGACTAGTGTAAACATAAAAAGCAATTATACATAAAATAATCAAATTGACATTAGCTAAGCATCGTAGTCACAATAATTAATATCAACGTCATCAAAAGTTTCAAATACAAATAATTCACATCGACATCATTGAGATCACATTTATTAACATACAATGCCAGCGTTGCTGTAAAATTCTCCATTTCTGTTGCATTGAAGATATATGTATATAAAGATACATGTAAGACGCTGGTATATTTTTTTCAACATCAAATTATCAATAGACTTAATTAATAATGAAAAAAATATCAAAAGCACTATAAAAAGCACTTAGAAATCTGCTACCCACTCGCCTAACAAATTTTAAGTTTAGGTTACTGGGGCTAAAAATAGACTTTTATTCTTTTCTTGAACATGCAGAATCTTCGACCTCGGCGTACTATTTCAACAATATTGTGCTGGTTATTTATAAGGTCAGATAATTGGTAATCAAGTTTAATCAAACTACCATCCAAATGATGAGTTATATTGAGCGCCCTTCTGAACACCCGTCTTGAAAACAAAGTCTGCTATTGCTTGTTTTATCATATAGATCAAAATGCACAAACACGCATACTAAAAGCGCAAGGCCATGGTGCATGGTTTGCGCTTGATTGCTTTGACCGGGGACAAGAAACGCGCTATAAGACGTTGAGCTCCGTGACATAGTGTTTTCTGACTCTGCTTGATTGGCCTCATTTACCTGTTATGTCAGCTGCGCTCTGACTTACAGAAAAAATGAATCTAAACGTTTATGTCGTGCAAAAGCTCTTTCATTCACGAAATGCTGACAAGGCATGTCTTATATATGTTCATTAACGTTTGATAACATTCTTCACTGATCGAGTGACTATATTTTTAATTCTTGAACAGTTAAAACGATAGCTCCTGGCTTGTGGGCCTCTAACGAAATCGCTTTGCCAACCCTGCAGCGCGGTACAAAGCCAGTATCAAAGAACAAATTTTGCCTAGCTAGGCACTCTCGATCGGGTCGATGAGCTAGCTGGGCTCCGCTTCTGTGCGAACTGGGCACTGCTAGGACCACTGGCACGTTTGCTGGCATTTGTGTCAGCGGGAGCACGCGCTGAGCGCTGAACGTGCACGGGCGTGCAGCAGAAAGGAGGAAATTAAGAGCAGAGGAGGAACATCACTGCCACGAGCTTGTTTTCTGGCCACATGGATGAGTGCCGCCATCTAGTGGTTGAACTAATGGCTTGTTCAAGATGGCCGCCGTGGGACCGCCGCCTTAAAGGGACACTGACACCCCCAAAAATTTTTTTCATTTTTTGCCAGGCGCTTCATTATGGTGTCGGAGGACTACCCAATTAATATTTTGCAACAGAGTAGCGTATTTTTTTTAATAAAGCCAAAAAAACGCAACTGCGCGAAACCGAAACCGAAACGGAGAAGTGGAGAGGATAGCGGGAGTGGCGGAAGTCACGTGGCTACACCCGACCGTGCGCTTTTTTCTCTCTTTTTTTTCCCCTCGGCGTAGCAGACGACATGCGGCTTTAGCGGGCACTGTTTGCGATTCTTTTGCAGTTATGTTTGTTCCGCTCGCTGTTCTGTACTCCAAGATGAGTTGTTTTGTACATTGAGGAGTTGGAGATGAGTAGCGAGTGCCCGTGGTTAATTTTCATGATGGGCTCCGAAAAGAATACACCCAAGATGTTGCGTGAAGAGCTGGCTCACACGTCCTGCGTCCGAAAAAAAAGTGGCATTGTGCGACAGAGTTTCCGAAATATCAACGGGATCGGGACCAATGGCTGGCTGCAATTCCTGTAGAACATTTACGAGCACCTCGGAAAGCGGACGCTACCTGATTTATATGCTCTTTGCATTTTGTGGAAAGTGATTACATTGAGTTCGCAGGTGTCAAAAAAGGAAATCCCATCCCCATTTAATTCAGCGACGTTTCGTCCACAACATTTGTTTGTTAATTTTTGTTTGTTTCTTCAGTGATAATTGTAAAAAGAAAGAAAGGTAAACATCGAAAAATGTTTGAAAAAGAAAAAAAAAAGTGCCATCATCGGGGATCGAACCCGGTCCTGCCGCGTGTGAAGCGGACGTCGTACCCACTGAGCTACGGGGGGATCACGTGACAGGGGGATCTCTTTCCTTAGTAATACTTCAGCCGGTAAATTGTAAGTTGGAAAGTTTGCTGCCGATTTTCCTCCAGCAAAAGCACTCCCGGGTCGAAGTCGGGAAGCACCACGTATTGGCGACATTCGCACCTAGTAAAGAAATCGTACGCGTGCATATTCAACTCGAAGTAGACGCGTCGTGCTTGAAGTTTGCGCGAGCGATGTCTTCAGCCACGAGAAGGGAGCGACGGCTCGGCGACGTCTTCGTGCAAATCGGCTTGGTGGTCGGGCGTGTCGTACGGGATGAATACCAATTCTTTTGATCAGTCCCAAATTTCTCTTTTAAAGGCAGACAGAATTCGCCGGTACCGCGAACGACAGTTCTGAAGTAGAGGTCCCGCGCCCGTCGTCCGCTGCCATCGCCGTCCCCGCGAGTCCCACGATACGCGAAACGACGCACGCACAGAATGCTTCCGGTTCTCTGTGGAACTTTTTTTTCAATCAACGTATTTGCAGCTTTTTAGAAGCCACAAAAAATGGGTTTCATATTTTTTTCTATTTTTAATATTGAGTGTGTGCCTTCAGTGACCAACGACTTTCATTAAATTTGGTAGTCGCATCGATAACTTCGAAAACGGCCCGTGACCACGGAAAAGAGAGTGAGCGAGACTCGAACCGGCCAGTTCTTGATCGGCGGTTTTCGGGCGGAAAGAAACCGAATTTCGAGTCGCAAATTGTGTTTTGGGTAGTTGGGCTCTCATATGTCATGTACAACTAAAAACCTCGGCGAGCATAAACACCCTGTCAGTGTCCCTTTAAAGGAGTCATGAAACGCTTTTCCAACTTTTTCCTGTTCAGCTTTCCTCCTCAACTCATAAATCGCGCATTCTACCAAACAGTTCAAGAAGACGGAAAGGGGGAGTCCCCTCTTGCTCGGACTCTCGTTTGTCTAATTCGGACACATCCATTCTCCCCCTAGAAGATTAGCCGTCGCTCAAAATCCAGACAAAAGTTGCTTTCCCCACCCCGTTCACCCCGAAGCTGACAGTGCTGTGGAAGCTACGTGCTCCTTGGGCAAGCCACACTTATGCCACGTGATCACGCTCTCTCGTGCATACCCACGCGCAGAGAATGAGGTCAGATGGTGAAAGGGAGGCGGCAGATTGGTCCGGCAAGCGCGAAGCTTCCACCACAATGTCAGCTTAGGGGTGAAGGGATTAAGTGAGCTCCGGTGTCGTGTGACGTTCGTATGGGCCCGGTGACGCGCTGCGGGGGCCCGATGACGCGCTGCGGGGTCCGCGGATGTATCACAGAGAAAAGCAGCGAGCTTACGAAGGAAAGGAGGTACGAAATAGTCCGCTGGTTTTTTCAAATTTTCGTACCGAAAGTCAGGCTTTTGACTTTCTACTTTTTTTCGTTTGGCCCACTGAACGATGTGCTATTAGTAAAATACCAATATAAATTGATATATTCCAGTCCAAAATTCGTTTCATGGGTCCTTTAAAGGTGTACGGGGCATAAAAGGGTTCTTCGTGAAAAGCCTAGGGTGCGTTCATGCTGCGCTTTGCTTAGGGTGGAGTCATCCGGCCATTTTGTCCCACACTTTTATTTTCCTTTTTGTTCAGAAGCGCGTGAAAGAGCGTGTCCCTGCACGCGTCTGTGGCGCTGACTGTGCTATGGCGACATTTTGTTTTCGTCGATTTCTTTGTATTTTCCCCGTGAGCGCGTGCTGTCGGCATCGGGTACTACAGAGGGTGGCATCACCCTAAACAGAAGGACATTGAGGCACCCTAGAAAAGCCTATAAGGGGTTCATTTAAGATCCTTCTTTTTTATGCGAAAGAGTTCTTCATTGCCCAGTTGCCTTTCTATAGTGCGCCAGAGGGCGATAGTATACTTGAGGCCAAACTGTTCTTCACGAGCTGAATGAGTTCTTGGGTCGTCGAAGAACCTTTCAAGAACGGATTCCCCCCCCCCCCCCTTTCCCGAGTGTATGGCTAATGTTCACACCTCCTGCTACCTGGTTCGTTCGTTCGCGTCCTTGTCAACGAATGCTGTAATCTCATTGGCTGCGAGCGTTAATAAGGCGCTCGGGACTTGCCATCGTCCTGTCTTTCGTCAGATTTCGTATATGGACCATGCCTAAACATGTTAAGTCACACACGAAGCATTTGCGTTTGAGCGCGACGCGTTGAGTTGTGGCCGGCGAGGCTGCACGACGTTTGCTGGAGAGCGTTTGCGCAAAGCTCGCGAACACACAGTTGCGTCGATGCGCAGCCAAGGGGTGTCGAGAACTATAATAAGGGCGTGTCCTAACGTCGCTCGCGGCTCATAAAATTGTGGGCGAAATCCGCGGCAACGTGGCGGCACCATGCGACTGCGTCGAGGTTGGTCGAGGTGGCCAGTCTCGGGGACAAAATCCCGCTGACTTCCGCGGCGACTTCTGTCCAGCTTGGAGCATCGCAGCCTCGGGGACGAAACGTGCTGTTCAGTCAGTGTTGGGTAGTATCGAGATACTTGTATCGCGATACTGTAACTTGTTACTTTTTTTTGTAACTTTGAACTGTAACTCGATACCTTTTTTTAAGTAACTCTAACGATACCTTAAATACTTTTTTAATAACTAAAAGTATCTGCAATATTACAAATACTTTTCGCGAAAAAAAAATGGCCCTATTTTGTGAAAAACTACAGCGGGGCGAACGCGTGCGGAGGTTGGGCCCACATTAGACGCGACAAAATAAAACAAAAACTAAACTTCTTTCGTCGGTAACTTCAACTTAAATACATTTTTGACAAACTATCCGTAACTGTAGCTAATTACCTTTTTAAAGTAATTTACCCAAGGCTGTCTGTTCCCCTGACCCCAGCGCTTCCTAACAAGCAGAAGCAAGATCCTGGCTCCGAACCAGTCTCGATGCACGTTTCTAAAAAAATGAAGTAATAGATTTTATTAGAACTACTCTCGCTTTAAAGATATTCAATGAGATTACTTGATTACGCGAGACGAAAAGTAGTTTACCGTTACTTGAAAAAGTAACCGTTACTTCTCAATTTACTTCAAATTTACAAACCGAGTCATATCTGCTTGAACCAGAAATTTCGCTAAACCGTTTTCCGGACGGAGATAAGTTTGGTTCGAGTTTTCATTGGCAGGAAATTTTACGAACAAAAAGCGCCATTAAAAACGGGGAAAAAAAAACCAGCAACGGTCGCAAGTAATTTTAGTACTTCCAAAAGTAATCGTATTACTGTTGCGGTTACTTCTTAGTACACGTAATAAAATAATTGAAAAATTACTCCTAAAGTTATCGATGACAACTAATTTGATTCGTTTGTAACGAGTACCATATAACACTGCCCTGAACGGGGAACCGGATGCGCGTCCATGATGTTGATGGTCGCGGGCGAGCACGTGACCTCCCTTTCTTTTCTCCGCTTTTCATTGGTAGTAGCGCAACCCGATGCTTTGGAAAAGCTGAGCCAGCGCTCTACTCTCTTGCGTCGCGCTGCGGAGCGCTGCGGAGTGCTGCGCGACCCTATGCGCGCTTCCTACCACAAGCGGCTGCTGCGTTTCCCGCCGCCAAAAGGACACCGTCCTGCACTCAAACGTGTTCAAACGCAAATGCGCCAATGGGCCTCTATACGCGAGAACCGTTGCCACCAGATAACGTCATTACGTCATCCAAGGTGCGCCGGGCCTGGCCGAGGTTCGACGAATCTCGTGTCGCCCGCGTTCGACCGGGTGTTATCGGACACTCTAAGAACGTTACTATGAATAGCGTTTTTCCGGAGAGCTTCCTGGGCGATGTTTGTTACTCTCGGCCGAACGGCGCCGGCAGGAAAAGAAGTGCACCGGATTTGATCACAAAGCCGCGCGTCGTCACGATTCTCGTGTAAAACGCTCCGCCGTCGTGTCTTGTTCGATCATGCAGATTCACTCTCTTCTATGCCCTGTCGATCTTTGGCTATTGTTTTTTTTTGTCTTTTGTTTTTGGTGGCCATTGTTTTTTTTTCGTCGTTTAGTTTTTATTCGATGTTTTTGGGCGCCTCCGACTTATTTCTGGAGGCTTTTCTAAGACATAATATTCGCCGAAGGAAGTATCTGAGACACGACCTGAATATTACGCAAAATGCATCGCTTCGTTGCCTGAAGCATTATGACATGGTGGCCTAAACAGCGTGCTGTTATTATTTTTTTTCCAAATTTGCATAAAACAAATTTGTAATGTAACAGAAACGACGCAAATGGCCGACTGGGCGCAGCGAGCTAAAGGTTCCGAAGAATGAATGGTTTTCTATCTCAACTTTCGTATTAAAATGCGTAATATAAATTTGCACTTGGTAGACATTTTTTTTACAATTTGAACGAGATACTGCTACTCCCTTTGTGAAAACGATGTTTGATAACAGTAAAGCACCATCAGCTTTGAATGTATCCTTTGTAATAATACAAAGGCTCTGAAATAGTTATTTGTATTGCTTTATGAAATTTAGATGCATGACTAAAATATTAATAAATTAGTTCTGTACAGCTAACCGTCGGTAGAGCTTCGATGGTTGTCTACTATTACTCTGCGTATATTATCTAAAATATTAATTACGCAATCTATTTTTGCTTGAGTCATTACCACCTGCAATTTCACGTACTCAGATACAGAGGTTCATAAGGCTGCGAAGTAAAATATGTTTATTTGGCTTCTATTTTGCAGGTGGAATAAAGCATAGACTAGATATGCCTATCCAAATTATATGCAGGCGCCAACTTGTGTCACACAGGAGTACAATGTGTGAATGGGGAAAGCACACCCTTAAAAAGCTTGATGAGTTATGTTTTTGTTTTGGTATATATCCACGTACATGTTTTAGAGTTAAAACTTGGTGCATGTTATGATACGGACCATATATTAAGCTACCACCAAGGTCATATAGTCAAGTGATATATCGAATTACTTGGCATACCTTACTATCAGTGGGGTCCAGTAAGTACCGGAAAAGCGGTTCGCCGGAGAAGAGGCCGAGGTCAGAAAATTGGAGCGCGCAGGTAGCATGTAACGGCGCGCTATTGTAGCTCAGAAAGGTCTGTAGCTTTTATTTATTTCACCTGGGAAATTAAGAATGCACCAAGGTAGCCAGAAATGCTTGATTTGAAGACGTCTTTGCGATTTGCAGTCAAGCGTGTCAAAGCACTAAATGTGTCGAAAATATTTCGCTGGAATATTTTTCTGCGGAATACTTTGCTACTGTGCGAAAATCGTTCCAGCAAGACGAAATTTGGCTTCTCCCGCAGCATCGTGTTTTCAAGCTTCGTCATTGAAGCATGAAGCGTCAGTGGCTGCCATTACATTCTCACCTGATTTTCACGTCACCACCACGTGGCCGCGTCAGAGGGCCATAAAAAAGGATGGACAAAAGCATCGCCTCGGGATTTGCAGCCAAGCGTGTCAAAGCACTAAACGTGTCATTAATCTTGCACAGATGCGTACACATCAGATTTTGCAATATAGTTTAAGTTATTTCTGACTGCAAATCAAACCAGTGTGTGCTGGTTGGATTTTCAACAGACAGATACTCTGTGTGTTGTGTTGTCCTTCGTCTTTTCCCCAGTCTCGGGGGTTTGTCTAAAATTATGTTAAAGCTTCACAAGCTCGTTTGCGCCCTAACTTTTTGTTCCTACTAGATCTATTTTTTGTTAACAATCGGAACCATGTAAGCGCCATGAATATTCTTGATTTAATTAGCGATCATGCAATCGTTCATCTTGAAACAACGTTTTCCTTCGAAAGCCGAGAAATTCATCGCAAAACAAATATAAAACTACACCCGGGCAAGTATTAAAGTCATCAATCCTTCACTGGGCATTGTTCTTTCTTAAGAATTTAAACACCACCATCAGGGCCGATCTGTAGAAGAAAATAACACGCATATTAAGCACGTCCTTTGCAAATTAGCGTCAATCTATATTCCTAAAATTACTGTCGTATCGGATGCTCTATCATCATGGTTCACGAAAGCACTAAAACGCATATTAGCCAAAAGAAAAGGCTCTTTCAAGAAGCAACAAAAATCTAACGAGGACAGGGATTGGTCTGAACACAGTCGGTGTTCAAGAACTCTTTAAAAAAAAAAGAAAAAAAAAAAGGCAATTTTTTTAGAAAAGCATTGTCACAAATTTTACTAAAAAGTTCCCGCAAGTTCTGGAAAATTGTGAATCCCAGTGAAGCCCGATGTTCTCCCCTGTTTACGAACCAGGCGGGTGAGCGCCTATCCGACAGTGATGCGCGGTTTATGTTGAATAGCTTTTTTTTCATCGGTATTTACGCGGAGGACTTTCCTTGTTCTTTTGCTCCCTCAGTCCCACCTCGTGCCCATGTCCCCCATTTCATTTACAAGCAGCAACATTGCCAAAATAATTGGTACTCGTTTATCATATTGTGCTGCCGGTGACGATGGTATATCGTTAAAAATATTAAAATAGTAAATTATTCCGCCTTTGCACATTTTGCTCTATTTTCCAGCAAGGTAGACACTGGCATCGTCCCAGCTGATTGGAACTTCGCTATCGTTCAGCCAATTTTTAAATCCGGTACAAAATTCGACCCTTCTAACTAAAGTCCCTTACAAGTTTGCCATGAAAGGCAATGAAAAATGTCATCTATTCAGTTATCAGGAATCACCTCGACAAGAACGATTTATTTATTTCAAATCAGCATGGCTTCAAAAAAAATTAACTTATGTAATGCCCAGCTTTTTAATTCATCACTGACTTGCACTTAATGTTCATGCTGGCATCCAAACTGATGTCCTTTTCATCGACTTTGCAAAGGCTTTCGATACAGTACCATACAGTCGTCTACTCCTAAAGATATCGAATCTTCAAATACACCCTGTTATTGTGGAGTGGATAGCAGTTTCTTTACGTGGCAGAACCTAATCAGTAAGAATAAATAACACTCGTTCATCTCAAATTCCCCGTCACATCAGGTGTCCCACAGAATAGCGTGTTTGGCCCTCTCCTATTCTTGATACATATGAATGACCTTCAATCGACCTTAAGATCAAAAATCAAGTTGTTTGCGGACGACTGCGTCTTATATCAAAATATTACTGGCTCCGATGATAATCACGCTTTACAGACCGGCCTCGACATAATTAGCACGTGGAGAAAATGGCAGCTTAACATTAATATCAGTAAGTGCCGTCAAATGAAAGTAACTGAAAAGTCAGGCGTCCCAAGAACCCAATACAGCCTCCTTCCTCTCGATCTTGACATTGCCGCGTCATATAAAAACTTAGGCATCTACATTACGCACAACTTGTCTTGGAACGAGTACATCACTCACCATACAAAACGCAGAAAATAAAAATTTTTTACGGCGATTATTCCAGTAGGCATACCAGGGTACGCGTCTGCTAGCCTATAAACTATCATTCTTCCAAAACTCGAATACGCAACTATAATCTGGAATCCACACCAAAATTACCTGGTCAAAAGTCTTGAAGCAATACAGACCTTTTAAGCTTCGCCTTTAAGTTAGCAGACCACTTTTACATCGCCTTCTCATTCTCTTTTCATGCTCCTCCTGCCTATGAGCAGGATGTGCGGCGGACATGGTAGTCAGTTGCGTGTCTGGCTCGCAACCGAAGAATCGTGGGTTCGAAGACCGCCTAAAATTATTCAAAATTTTTTTTAGGGCAAATGAATTACATATTACAATGATATCATTTGAGACATACGGTGACCTTTAATTGGCATTACATGTCATGTTTTTTAATCACTTTCATTCCACGCATGACGTCACGTTTCACGTGAGCGTTGTGGGTTGTTTGAAATTCCCGCGCGAGGTCATGTGACTGCGATATCATGACCCAATCGACCAATCAGGATTTTCCTGTTACGACGCCACCGACGCCGACGACGGCTTTTCAGCCACAGGAGCTCCTTAACGCCATCGCGTTAAAATAAAGCTGCCTGGTTTATCTGTGGTACCTACTCTTATAAAACAAGTATCATGTGTTTAAAACAAATTTTGTGTTTGAAGGAAGATATCGCGCATGTTTTTTCATCGTATTTATTACTGTAACTCCAGTTTTAGACATTCATTCTGCAGACCTGCAGTACATATTTCAGTAAGATTCGATAATTCACACAAAGTGGAACCATTTTATCTCGTACTAATCTATGTTTTTTTAATCTCCGTTCGTGTGTGTTTCTGAGTGGAACGCTCTACCGGAATCAATGGCAACAGCACAAAATGAGCTGGCATTAAAAAAGAAATGTGATGAGATGTTTTGAAATTCATGTTCTGACTTAGAATTGTGACAATGCTTTGGTGTATTCAAGAACGTGTCCGCGTCAAGTTTGAACGAAGGAAATGTTTTTTTTTTAAATGATGGTATTGAGTTTCCATCCAAGTTTTGTTTTTTCACTGTAAAAATAAAAATAAAAGAGGCCTGCATATTTTTTGTTTGAAGGTGAGGTGAAATTTAGCGGGATCTCGAACTTGGACCGTTTTTGTGAGGGGTTGGGATGTGCTATACCATGTTGTAACCGGTCATAGTGAATTCGCTATTGTACCAGTTATTTGTAATGTGCTCTTGAATCCCTTTTGAAACTCCTCGCTCCTCTAATGCATTCGAAAGGATGTCATCGAGTTCATGTAAAAAAATGAAAAATAAAGTTAAATGAAAACTGTGCACGTGTTGCCGTGAGCACAAGTGTGTTAATGCACCGGAAGTTTGAGGCACGTGGACCGAACGCTTGGGCTGCAGAGCCGAAGGATCCTCGGTTCAAGGGCCAACCATGCCTGTTTCGATCGGGATGAGCATCGTACCGGCGTACGGTTCTGTAGCATTACTGTGTGATGCAGGCTAGCAGTGATACTGCAGTGGCCAAATTTCTTATGTACGCTCATTCGGACTGACTAACGTCCTGCTGTCTAAACGTACACACTACATAATTAATTTAGAGAAGACGGAACGATGTTTATTTTTTGTGACAACTTTAGGGAAGGGTAATTCGGTAAAAAAAAGTGTAAGGAGAAGTTTCTGGGCTGACAGAATCCTACAATATAATTACCTGCCTGCAGCCTTCGGCCAAGGAAGAACGAGAGAAGGTAAGAATCAATACTTCAGGTTGATTTGCAACCGTGGAAAAAACCCTATAGCGCAGACAGCTTGATAACCAAGGACCGCGCAGCAGCTTGAACGCGCTCGCACGACACATGCATCTCTTTGAATTCTCACCCGTCCACAATGTCCATTTAGCGAAAAACACGACCGCAATTGAGACCGACGAGCACGCAAACAACAGGTCCAGCGAAGCCTGTCCCTCCTCCGCGTCAAAGAAGTAACACGCCGGCCCAAGTTCCTCCCATTGAAAAGCAGAGGGGCAAACAAAGCTGTAGCGCGCACACGGCTGTTAGACGCTGGTCCTTCTCCCTTAGAGGCCCTCGGGGGTAGGCTAAGCAATAGGGTTAGTGTGCAGGCCCGGCGGCAAGGCGTATAGTGGTATGGGCCTGACACCGGACACAATCCACATCCGTCACTTCACGTCAATGGCGATCCGGTTCTCCGTGTCGGATGTTCCGGCCCGAATACATGAACTTCTTTCTTGAAATGGTCGGCTCTCGCCTTCTTCCACGGCATTGTCGCGCTCGACTGGGCATCAATTGGAGCGTCCCCGACGGCCTCCCGAGAGAAGGTGTCTCGCGCGCTTTGTTTGCCCCTTTGCTTTGATCTTTTTGCCCGTTGAGTTTGCTGAGCCGGGCTCGGGTGTCTGTCTGCCTTGCTATTACACGCAACAACTCACATCGGACAGATGGGAACGATGGCCGGAGAGGCGCGACGGTCCGTAGAAGGAAGCGCCGTGCTTCCGACAGCATCTTCGTGGAACGTGCAAGAGGTGCTGCGCGGGGCTACGGCGGTCAGCTGGCGGGTGCCCCCTTTGTGACGAGCAACGCCTTTTGGAAAGGCGATCGCTCGCGTTGAAGAGGGCGCCGACACGGAGCACGGCGGACGTACTACACGTTACGCCGAGGAGGAGGCGGTGGCGCCTTATCGGCACCGTTGTGCGCCGGGACACCGGAAGTCCTGCGGTCAGCAGGAGGACGTGGCTGCTTCTCAGCTCGGCCGCTTTTTTAGTGGACCGTGGCCCACGAACCAGCTAGGACAACCCGCGTGTAATTTTCGAGCGAGAGACCCATCGCCCCATGTTCAATCGGCGTGGCGACTGGGCGGTCTGGGTGCCGGAATCTTTGCCGTGACTTTGGTCAGGGCCTCGCGATCCCTGAAGAGCCTCCATCCCTGCACGTGCTGGCAAGCCGCGCTCGCGGAAGGACATGCGCTAGCGTTCTTTGGCTGGAACAAACTGATTTTGGGGGCGGTGCTCTTTTATTGCTGTTCTTTGCTCGCTATTGAGCGCACTGTTCAGCTTGTTCAGCCGGTTCAGCCTTCCTGGTTTAGACGGGTGGATAAAGATAGTTTTTTTTGGAAAAGGGGGGGGGGGCGGCGGTTCCAAGGTGTTTATCTGAGTCCATCTGGACACCACTGGAAGGAGAACCAGTTGCCTGCTTACTGATTGTGGTTTCTATTGTGCGCTAGGGAAGCTGTCAATCTATCAGACTGCACTGTACGGCCTGCAGTTGCATCGATGTGTTTGGACATACGTATTTGGAGTGGTACATCAATGACAGTGGTTTGCAAGGATAAGGGTAACACTGAATATAGTGTATTTCGGTGTCATTAGTTTTCTTCGGATCGCCTTTGTCACTGGCAACTTAACAAACTTAGAGCGTTTCATATATTCTGTTCACGTTTGCGTTTTATGATTGGTAATTGGGCGTTCGTATATGCTAATGTCGCTATCTCATTGGCTGCCACAATAAAATGTTATTGAGGTTATAAGAATGTCATTATTTCTGCGGCTTTATGCTTCTTAATAATCCTGACTAAGTCAATAGATATCCTCTTGCCCACTCCGAAGTTAACTCTGTGAAAAGAATTTTGAATGCGACAACTGTCAGACCATCCAGACAATGCGATATATAGGGTGTCCCAAGTCACCAGGTTCGATCTAAAATGAACCGCAACAATTGCCGCCTGCACGTAGCAATCTAAGCTTTTCGTCAAATGTGTATTTCACAAGTCGTCTTTTTATTGTAAAATTAGAAAGCGTACCTCCCTTTCTGTAGAAAATAGGGCCAAGAAACTTGACAGGGCCAATGGCGGGCGGCGACGCAGACGACCAAGTCGAGTGGCGGAGCGCGCTCGGCGCTCGTATTGATAGATGGAGCTACCTCCTTCTCGAAACTGCTCGTGACCACCATGGTTAATTAAAATTAACATAATCTTTCTGTAATGTAGCTTCGGTTAAAAAATAAATGCGGACAATAAAAGCAAAACTTAAAGTAAAAAAAGCGTCTGCATAACGACGGCGCTTTTGCTGCCAACGGATTTCGTCTGCGTGTCGTCTGCTTTTTTCGCTGGTCGGCTGCACCTTCAGACGCTGCACCGGAAGCCATCTATCAATGCGCGCGTCAAACGCGCCCCGCTAGTCGACTTCGCCGTCTGCGTCACCGCCCGCCGTTGACCCCGGCAGGTTTCTTGGCCCTATTCCTTACAGAAAGGGAGCTACGCTTTCTAATTATACAAGAAAACACCGACCCGTGAAATACACCTTTGACGAAAAGTTTAGATTCCTACGTGCAGGCGTCGATTTTTACGGCCTATTTTAGATCGAGCCTGGTGACTTGGGACACCCTATATATATATATATATATATATATATATATATATATATATATATATATATATATATACACAAATTTTTTACATTCATAGGCTATAAGCAGTGAGTGAGACAATGATGAGGAACTAGGTTTGAGTTTTTAATGAAGGACGATAGAGAGTCTATAATGTCTTTCGGGAAAGCAGGCCCTTTTTTGTTATCGGACGGGTTGCTCTAGAAGTGATTAAGTAAAGTTTTGAAGAACAGAAGCTTTACAACTTCTGATTTTGCCAAGCATGTCCCTAACATTTTTAAATAATAACTTCACGAAATAATGACAAAACTATGGAACGCCAGAAGTGTTGACTCATTACCCAAGAGGGTATGCTTCTATGACGAGCGTTTTCAAACACGCGTGCTACGAGACAACGAATGGACGTCCCTCGTAGTGCGTTTCAGTTTTACTGACATGGAACTCATATCATCGTTGAAAAACTATATTATGTGGTCGCTTCAAATAATAGCTCGCAGTACACCGTAGTAAATCTATGCATGAAAAGAGAGAAGTTTATAATGGGCATTGGTTTCTTCGAATATGTTTGAAGAATCTCTGCCAATGAAGTCGAATTATCTCTAACATCGAGAACTTCAATTGTTAAAAGAAGACAAAAAAAACACGCACACACAATTAACTATTAACTTAATTGGGCAGGTTAATTTTAGGCTACTCCAAATAAATAAGAACTGAATCAATTATGTTAACTCGACCCAAAATATCTCTCATATTTGAACTGGAATTTAAGACCTTGTAAATCACTTGCCATTGATAAGCCAAAGCCATTGCTCTCCAAGCGTCTGTACGATGTTGATCACGTTTAAAGCCTCACAACAGCAAAACGTGACTGTTATTTTGTTTCATTGTAGCTATACGTCCGAGCACTCGACATATCGTTATTTTAAATGTCAAATCACTACACATTGAGCAATAATTTTACAACAAAAAAAAAGTTATTTAGGACAAAGAGAATAAAAAAGTTGTCTTCAAAAGCAACTAAGATTAAAAGCACCGGAGTATTTCCCGAGAAATACACTGAGTTGTCACTGGTACGGGGCTTTTATTTGCAACATTTACAGTGAACATTTCATTCAATAAGATAAAAACAATTGTACCATTTTTTAAACTTTTAGTGGGCATTCAGTCACCATCTTACAGTGCTTTTTTCACTGCTAAGAAAGGAAACAAAAAAACACGACGAGTAAAGTTATGTTTCTCTCTGGATGTAATAAGATTCGTAATATTGTGCTGTTTCTTTCTGCCAAATTTTGTCCTTTAATATTTGTGTTTTCCTTGCCTACTGATGCAGTGCATTATCGTGACCTCTGCCTCGTCAGGAAGAGTGCATATGCCTATTGCCCTTTCTCCCAAGACCATTATGTCCAAGAAAACAAAACAAGCAAACTTGCCGCAGTGGCGAGGTGCCTCTGTAAGCCTTCTCTTTCTCCCTCTCCCTTTCTCTTTCTCACTCTCTCTCTTTCTCATCAGGGCAGAGCTTACCTTACACTTGTGCAGCCACAAGGGTCAGGGCTTCATTAATTGACGTAGCTCGTTACTTCATTCGAAATGAGCCCTAATTTACATTGCCCACAGAAGAGTGACTGCTTGCTAAGAAAGTCTCAAGACGTACGGTTATTCAAAATCTGTCAGAGCCCAGCGCGGATCGCGGTTTGATTATCGGCATCCGATCCGCATCCGCATACTTTGTATCCGCATCCGAACCGCATCCGCAAACATTTTACAGTATCGTATCCGTATCCGATCCGCATCCGCATACTTTGTATCCGCATCCGAACCGCATCCGCAAAATGTGGAACCAGATCCGACTCACAATCCAGTATCCGATCTGCATCCGTATACTCTGTATCCGTATCGAACCGATCACAAAATGTGGAACCAGATCCGACTCACAATCCAGGCATTCATTGTATATCATAATATCAACGAGAATGAAAAAAAACAATTCAAAAATTTAAGTTGTTTGCTTATCTTTTGTACAAAGAAATCTTCGGGTCACCATTCAGAGGGGATGTCATTTTATCATTAGCAGTGTCATCGTACTTACATTAAAAGCGATCAGCCTTCCCGAGACACTGCGCGTCGAAGGAAAAATTATCTCAGTTATGTGATCGTCCTAGGAGTCCGCGACACTCTGCCCAGAAGAAGTGCGCAAAAAGGATGTCGAGGCGCTTATATTGTTTTTGGAATCATGACCACACTACTCTTTGCGGAGAGGGGGACGTTTCTTCTTACTTTCTTGTGACTTGTACGTTTGAGGTTTGTTTTTTTGCCCGGAGAAAGTTTCCGCTCTTTCCTGCCAATGTACTAGCTTTCTCGGGACGATTAGAGCCCTGCAATTTTTACTTTTCTATAGATAGCATTTTTGACGAGAGGCCACGCACTAACTGAAGCAATCTTCAGTGAGAATCAGATCTTTCTTAGGATCCCTATTGTTTCTTCGAAACGCGTTTTGTGGAAATACGTTTTGTGGACAACTTTTCATGGACATACATTTCATGGACACACGGTTCGTCGACGCTGTATACGTTTTGTGGGCACATGCCCCTGCGACGTTTTGTTGACGACGCATTTCTTCACTAAGCCGCTAAAAGCTAGCGCGCGAATCACTAAGGCGAGCTTAACCAAACTATACCCCCTCCCCCTGTAATCCAGGTGAGGCGCAAAAGGTTTGTTACGAAAATAGCTGGGTTGTGTGCGACGAACGTCTCAGGTTTTTCGATGAGACGAACACGAGAAGCTTTTCGACCAAACGTCGCATGTCGACGTATCTGTAGATGAAACATCAGTCGACGAACTGAATGCCACCGGGCAAAAATTTAGATCCGGATCCGCGGATATCCGCATCCGCAGCCCCTGACATCCGCATCCGATCCTCAATCCTCCAGACTTTGTCGAATTATTATCCGTATCCGCCCGTTCACTGCGGATATCCGCGGATATCCGCGGATAATCCGCGGATATGCAGGGCTCTAAAAATCTGTTACTTTCGAAAATGATGTATGATGAGTGCAATCACTCACTACGTTTCTTTGTTCGAGAAGAAGACATGTCACCTTATATAAATGGAGTTGACAAGACATTTTTTTATCTTCTAAGTACTAAAGTTTTAGGTACCTGGAACGTCACTGAGCGATACTGTATAACAAACTGTGCTAAGGGGCACCACACATTATGTAGTGCCCCTTATGTAAGGGCCCCGTTAGGGCCCTTAAGGGTCATTAAGTGAATGAGTTCATTAAAAGACACAGACAAGAAAAAAACATGTGAGTGGTAACTAACAATTGTTTATTTTCCGTATCCACCTTCCCGCAAATGACCAAGAAGGAGAAAAGGGGGCGGTGGATCGTGACGTATATATAAGCAAAACAGAAACATATCTATAGGTAAAGAAATGATACACCGTCTCGCGGACATCCGTGACAGCAAAGCGCCGAAACCTACGCCGCGATAACCATATGGCACGCGTGAAAACACTCTCAGCAAGTAGAGAATACCCCCCCCCCCACCCACCCCAAACACACACACACATACAAACAAACAAAAAATAGTGTTTTCTTATTTGAAAAAAAAAAAAGAAATCTACGCATCGTTAAAAGCATCGAGAACGGGACTCGTTCTTCCATTGAAGGTTTCGGAAAATCGCTCATAACTTTTGAATAAGATGACGGATAATTCTTAAACTTTTGCATCTGTTCTGGACCGCTAACGTTACACTTGGGCGAAGTCTGAGCGTCTGTAAATGTTTTTTTTCCCTTTTTTTGAGGGACACGCTGCACATTGTAGCACTTGCTGAGGCTGTGTTCACGTCATGGGAATAACGCTCCTTAAGCGAGGTTGGTCGCGTCGTCTCGATACGAAGTTTCCGGTTCAAGGCCGTGAGGATTCGCGACATAGAAGGCGACCTCGACCGGAACATTTTGATTGCTCCCATCTCAGCTCTCTGCTCCTCCACGTAGCTTTCGTGTGGTCAAGGTCGCCGACTGCCAGGACTGATTATTCTACAGGACTTGAGTTAACCTTTGTCGTATTCGTTAAGCATTTAATGCCGCGAACGTTTGCTCGGAGACCCACTTGACTATTATAACGTTGGACGGCTTGGGAGATAGATGTTGTAGTTGTCGTGTGTTGGTTCTACGAATGTATATAATTTATTTCACTGATTGTTACAGGGCCAATCTTGATTATAGATGCAAAAGCGATGTCGGCGTCTGTCTTCTCGGCCGCTGGTCCAAAGACGTCTCGCCAGGGTGTAGGCTTGGTCGTGGTCTCCTCTTCTCCCTGGCAGTTTCTCGCACCGCATCATTCTCTGCTGGCCGAAGTGAAAGCGGTGGTCCCCAAACAGCATGTTGGGTGTCGGTCCAGGCATGTCGGGTGTCGGCCGGGTGTCGGCCCAGGCGGGGTCACCCCACTTTTCTCCTTCACCCCACCCCTAGAGTCAGTGACAAATGCACCTAGTGTGCGTACACGATTGACTCTATTCCCCCCCCCAATTTCACTTCAACACTCACAACAACAACCACCTCCGAGAATGTCCTCTGGGGTACGTGTTGGTCGAGGGAGTGCGGCCGCCACTGCGGCTGTCGGACGCACCACCACGATGTCTTCTTCATTAAGGTTATGTTTGAACACGGAAAGCTTAAGATATTTTCAGCTCGTATCTTGAAAAATATAAGTGGGAACTATTAAACTTCTTGAGCTATAGGCTTTGGCAGATCGCGACTGGAAAACAACGCAGAGCCACGACAACAGACTGCCTCAGTTTTTGGTATAAGATCCTAGACCATCAGCAGCTGATCCGAGCACACTTTTTTTCCATCTTCTGTCTTTCATTTACATGGGAGTGCCATTGAGGCGGAGGGGGGGGATATACAAATATGTAGAACGTATCTGAGCTGCAGCGTTTTCTGTGTGGCTGCAATGGACGTGTTACTTGGTATGAGCGTCATAGCGTAAACTCACTAAGTTGCTCGGATTCTTTTCTGTGTTTTTTTTGCGTTTTTTTTTGCGAAGAGTTGACGTTAAAGAGATCTCATTATCTGGTTTATTTTTCTCAGAGCTCAGTGTTTTCCTCAATGAGCACCTTATTAAAGTATAATAAAAAAAACTACATATAGACAATTCATAAATGCACTAAGGCTAATAAGTTTTGTATAAAAAAAAAAGGCAAAGCGGTTGTTCAAAATTTGACATCCTGCAGCCAGTCTCCTTGAATGACGGAATGTCATTGGGGTTCCCGAAGACACACCTCTTGCATGTGTTCGGTGCCATCAGTTTATTTGAACGAGCACCGGCCTTTCACGCCTAGATTCGTCGCGGCTTTTATGACGCAGCAATTTGTTTCATTTTTTTTCTTTTTCCGATCTTTGAGAGAAGACCAATTATACGAGGAACACACGTCGGTTTCTTTGTGCAAATGGGTCCGACCCACTTGGTCGATCCTACGGTTTATTCATGCGTGGTTGGTTGCATTTTACGTTCCGCCTGCTTCGCGTAATCTCGCATGGCTTGTGTTTTTTTGGACACTTCTAAGCGCGGAGGTATGAGGAAGCGCGAGTCGTTCGGCGACTTCACCTTTGCCGCATATTATCTTTCTTCCTTACTTTCTCTCTTCACCTCGTATTTGACTTTCACTGTTGGCGCGCGCTTTTACATTTCTTCCTTCTCTGTTCTTACGGTGGTCCAAGGAAAAATGGGAAAGTGGACGGGTGGTACATTTGGAGCTTCTCCGAGGTCAAGGAGTGCGCGAGATTGTCGGGGAGTGTACCTGGGGTCACCTCGAAAGAAATTTACGCGTCCGCAATTCGCGCCTAAGTATTGTCTGAGTCTCGGTAACCGGACGTTCACGCATGATAATGCACGATCACCGCGGTGCATATTAGCGCGTTTGACCTTAAATGAACGGGATGGTTATTATACGCCATGAACGTAGCCGTTTTATGGCGCACAATATCATGGCGATGGCCCTCAAGTCGGTTTAGCGGGAATTTATTTTCGCGCCTTACTCCGTCACGTGATGCTACAATGTCTCGTGACGTCATGGCGCCGCGTGACGTCATGGTGTTACGTGACGTCCCGGAGTCACATCAACATCGCCCGCCAAAGTGTGTAACGCATCGGCTACCGCAGCAATTAATTTGCAAAAAAGAAATGTATTAAAAATGTACATTTATTACTCAGTGTTTAGGTTCAGTTAATAGAACAATATAATAAGTTTTCGACAACCATATTTTGTGTTCACGCTACGCTTTTATGTCGACATCGTCAGGGCTCTCAACTGGCCAGTGTTCGCCTGACGCCAGGGGCAGAGCCAGGTCGACCTTCGGCGTCCGCTAACTTACAGCACGTGCTCCAAAGTACTGCTTAGTGCACACGCCCGACTATCTGTCAGCTAAATATTATGTCGAAGAAAGAATTGGCGTACGAATGAACCCCAAATACTATTTGAGTAAAATGACTAGGCAAGTGGGGTTGACATTTTTAAAAATTCTGTCGTCCAAGAAGTCGGTCCTATTCCTTACGTGGAACTTGGTAATTTTGTTTATTGTATTCATTGATTGAAAGCTATTTTTTACCTCTGTTCTAATCGCCTTTGTGGAATTAAAGCACAGATAACATCTGCGGTCCTGGACTATACGCGTACGGGCTTTTTTTTCTCGATGTTACGCGTTGCATGAGGCAAGCAAGTCTGTGTGATGTCGTTGTAAGAGACGAATCAGTTGTCTGCGGTCACATGTACTTGTCTTCAAGTTGTGTTGACTTTATTTGTTTCTTTGTTATGCAGACGAATTGGACGTACAATTTCTGCGAAAGATTAAAATTGTTATGAATGATATGTACAACGTACCGTAGAGAACGTGCAGTTCGTAAATCTGATGACCATGCAATTGTCTCCAACGCCCGCTTAAAATGAGCGAAACATGAAAGTGACGAGGGTAACGCTTGGTTGGTTAAGCTGAGTAAGTGCCCGGAGCGCCGTGTATGATTCTTTTGACAGAGTTTACTAGGTACTATTTGCATCTGAAGTGCCTTCCGTTATTTCAGTAAGTTCCTCAGGGAGAGCGCGGGAAAGTAAATAAGGTAACGCAAAAACAAGAATGCAATAAATATTACATTTTGAGGATTGGGTTCTCAACTTAAAAGAAAGTTGTTATCATTCACGATTTACATCTCCGTGTTTGAAATCTCGTTCTAACATCACAATATCAGTGACCTGATTTCTCCGTGACAGGGGATATACAGCGCATTAATGCGTGCGTGGATAGGTTTGCGCTGAACTAGGAATGGTATACCTCTAAGACGGGAAAAAAATTCAGACGAGGAATATTTTGTGGCATGCAAGGTTCGGCAACAAGCTCGTGCGATCGACAATGGACCTGCGCCGCGCTACGTATACGACTTTCGTCGCTCACCTTCACTTTTAAACTGCGCGCGTTTCAAAGGCCGCTTTTCACGCCGGAATCTTTTGAGTGCCCCTTTGACCCGGTTTGACCCAAAGGACATTCAAGATGATGCGCACGTAGTGCTCCTTTGTGCGAATCTCATATCTTCCGAAGGTCTTCCTGCATTCACCGCGAACACTTTCGCGTCTGGGTAACCACAAGGGCCCTTCAGCATTTTGCCAGGCGGATGGTTGTAGAGCAACGAAACGTCCGAAACATCGCCTTTTTCTTTCATTTTATCGTCCTGCCTTGTGTCGAGGCGCACGCGACGTCTCGCGCTGCGAATTTGCATGCTTCAATGCGCGGTATTTGATGGGTTACAAAAGATCGGCGCGACGGAGCACGGCCATCGCCAAATTTCTATTCACCTCGGACGACACAAGTTGTTATTCATAGAATCAACCGATGAGGCGCTGCCGGATTTCCCCGAATGTCTTTTTCTCGTAACGCCTTCTTTTTGTTCAGTTTCTTTTAGCCGTTTTTAGTTCCAGCGTTCGGGATGTTTGCCTCCAATAAGAAATTGCTGTCAAGGTAAATATGATGCGATAATGTGAATAATGAATTCGTTGTAGATCTGAAAAGGCAGCCAGAAGATAAGGGGGATTTCATGGTTATAAACAGGTTACGAACATCGGCGACTATTCAAATACCTTTCGTCTCACGTTCTGCGGGGTAATACGACGACTTTTTTACTCTCTATAGAGTTGGTCTCGGTGCGTGCAAAAGTAGCTTATTTTGCTCCCTTCATTCTTTTGTCCTGGAATGTGTAATTAGTTTTGCATGTCGATATGCCGCAATTTGTTTATCTCGTTACTGCAGATCATTAGTACCTTGGACCCTCATTTAAATTTGAACAGCAGATCTTTCATTCCTGACACGTTTAAGAGTCCCAAGGTGTGCATGCGGATTTCATTTGCCACGGTCCTCCTTTTCATTTCAAAGTTGTTTTGTTGCCGTTCTTTGAATGCAGGCATCGGACGCATTTCAGCGCTTTCTCTCTGTTCGTGAAATTAAGCGCAACAATTTGTATGTCTGTTCAGCAAAGCAGTAGTACCGAATAAAATTGTATTAGTAAAGAAAGAAGTCAAATACATTTACCACAATATCTAGGTATCAACACAATATCTACAGGTGTGACAAGATCTCCGAATTATGGGCTCAGCATTCGACATTTATATGTCTTTGTCATTCAACGGCATTAAACTGTAGATACATAGATCACATATAAATTAAGTTAATGACTGCAGTAATACTTTGAATCAAAACTAAAGTAAAACTACATATGGAGTACACACTCTATGCAGCACCAAGCTATGAAACTGCAGATGATCACTGCTGAAAAGGACAATCACTTGTAGCACCAAAAAAAAATCACTTGAAGTCTAGAATCTCGTTAGAAAACGTATCGAAAGGGTGCTTCAAACACGTGCAAATTAAGACATTTTAACGCAATAGCGTTAAGGAGCTCGTGTCGCAGAAAGGCCGGCCTCGGTGGCGTGGCAGAAAATCCGGCGTTCGTGGCGTGACGCGAAAATCCTGGTTGGTCGATAGGGTCATGACGTCACAGCCACATGACCTTGCGCGGGAATTGCAAACAACCCACAACGCTCACGTGAAACGTGACGTCACACGTGGAATGAAAGTGATTAAAGAAATGACATGTAATGCTAATTTAAGGTCGCCGCATGTCTCAAATGATTTCACTCTATAAAGGGATTCATTTGCCTTAAAGACAAATTTGAAGAATTTTAGGCGGGATTCGAACCTACGACCTTTCGTTTGCGAGCCGGACACTCTATGGACTAGGCCATGACCACCGGATTTATTGCTCACTAGCAGGAAGAGCATGAGAAGCGTATAAGTAGGCGATGCGAACTGGGCCCAATAACGCTATCGCGTTCCACTC
>JAZHYW010048166.1:0-12459 GCA_037355805.1 Ixodes ricinus | reverse complement strand
AACGGCGAAAACAACAGCCCCAGAGATCCCATCACCGCGACAAAGAGAGTCACGTGACGGAAATTTTCGTCCGAAAGTTTTTTTTGTCCCTACGCGTCCTGCGCAGAGAGGTCTACGCGTTTCGCTCCACCCTTCTGATTTCTGACCAGAGCTCGAGATTCTGCGCAGGCGAGAGACATCCTCACTCGCCATGGGGGAGGAGGAAAGAGGCGGCGGTGGGCCGGGGTAGAAGGGGAAAGGAGAGGCGTTGGAAAAAGTGGAAAAGCGCGAACTGGTCGTCGGTCAGTGCAAAGCGGCTGTCGTGCTCGCTGGCAGCCACACGACGACAGAAAAGCAGGTGGGAGGAAGTTAGCGAAAGGCGAGGTCAAAGGGGCATCAACAACACAGCTAAAGCGCGAAACACATGTACTGACGCGACCGTCCACGATCAGGCGATGACCGACGGTCGGAGGCGAGGGTTTTCAGCGCTCTCCGGTGCTACGAAAACCCTCGCCCCCAAAAAGGTCGCATTCCGGCAGTGCGCACGTCGGATCGGACGGTTTCGTCGTACATGTCTCTCTGAGACACTGACAACATATAAACAACCTGCTATAAAAAAATTTCACCACAGCTGAAGCTACAGCGGGGAGGAGTGTATCCCTATCCAACTGGAGGGGAAACAAGGGACAGGATGATTGAAGCCCTTCTCTCTCATTCCCTTTCCCTCCTCTTGAAATGGTTGGCATACGCTCTCTCCCATGCCCAGCAGGGTTTGGATTTGGGCTGAGTTGGTTTGAACATGTTTAGGGATTAAAAGCGCTAAAAGAAAAAGCGACGGACTGACTAGAAGAGACACACACCACAGTAGCGCTGCTTGCAACTGGTTTAATGCTGGAAAAACACGCGTGCCGCGACACCAACAAGACACACATCCCGGTTCGGTTCCAGCTTCTTGCCGCTTTATCGCATTTAGTTACTCTCACATTGACGCATGTTGATCAGCAAAAACGAGAACTCCGATTCAAGCGGGGACCTCGATGGGGCACTCACACATGTATCTTCGTCACACTCGGAAATAAAAAAAAACGCTTCCGTTATCTCGCCAATGTCTTTCCATTTTTGTTTCGTGCCAAGATCACGGTGTTGTTTGAATCGGAGTTATCGTTTTTACGATCGTTGCACGGTGTAAGAACTACGAAATGTGATAAGCGGCAGTTGGAACTGAATCCGGATGTGTGTCTTCGCATTGGTGTCACGGTGCGTGTGTTTTTCCAGCATTAATACCAGTTGCAAGCAGCGCTCTGTGTGTGTGTGTCTCTCCTACTCGTCCGTCGTTTTTAGCGCTTTTAGCCTCAGCTCTCGATGCAGCTTCCGGCTGTACTGCGTGGTTAGCCGAAGCTTGGGATCGTCACCTTTGGTTAGGTGGGGCGGAACTGAAATATTGCAGAGAAAAGGTGTGCCTGGGTTGTAGCTCTAAAAAGTTTCAAATTAACGTTTAAAGCTATCGTCATGCGGGATTTTTAAGCATTTAGAGAAAGAAATCGGAGACACACGAGGGACGATACAGACCAGGACAATCTTTAACACTCAACAGCATTTATTTCCCTTGGGTTGCCAAAGCGCCTGGTAGCGGTGATTATGGCGAGGACAAAAGAAACGAAGACCACAGGCCGACCACGAAGCGCTGGCGGCAACTCTTTAATCGCCATGGAAATGAGGCATACATACACGCTTCGAGTCCCATCAATCCGTCAACCCCTAGAGCGCTTGCACGCCGCTCCTCTATGAACTGCACCTCCTTATCAGAAAAGGTCGCTAGATGCAACGCTGACACACCCCACCCGCCACTTTTATCTCGGCCGCCTCGATAATTTCCCTAACAGTTCTATTTTTTGTGTTTAGCCAGTACTGAGCATTAGTCGAGACAATGAGCACTTCACATGTGAAACAAACCATTGTACGGCTAATGCATTTCAATGTAACTGGCTCAACAAAAACAGAGCTGTTGGGAAAGCTATCGAAGCGAACCTAAACATTGTTCGACTAATGCTCAGTACTGGCTAAACATAAAAATAGAACTGTTAGGGAAATTATCGAAGCGGATAAGATAAAAAGGGCAGGTGTGAGACAGTGTCAGCGTTGCATCTATCGACCTTTTCGATAAGGAGGTGCAATTCATGCGAGCGGCGGCAAGGCCTGGGGTTGGCTGATTGATGGGACCGAAGTGTGTATATATGCCTCATTTCCATGTTGATTAAATAGTTGCAGTCAGCGCTCGTGTCTGTCTTGTCTTCATTCCTTTTGTCCTCGTCTAATAAGCGCTACCATGCCTTTGGCAACCCAAGACCAATACCAGAGTAACCCAGCATTCAGCATTGATTTATTTTCCGCTTCAAGCTCAAGCCCGCCTTGGTCGAAGGATAGGAAGCGGAGGTAGTGAGGAGGAGGTTGCCAAACGAGGAAGGGAGAGGAGAGAGGGTGGCTGGACCTGGAGATGCGGGATAATGGAATGAAAGGAAGGGCCGCTTCTGCCGGTGACCTTGTCGCCTTGCCTAGTTTGTCAGCGTTCGGCCCATTGTGGGCCTTAGAAAGATAATCTCCTTTCTTGAGAGCGAAATGGAAGGGGTGCTTATGTTTTGCGGGCTTGTCGCCGTCCGATAGGCCTCAATAGACTTCTTCCAAAACCGACGCGCGCCATCGCGGCGAAATACCACGCAGTGCACTCTGGGAACTAGTTGGCCGCTCAGTTTCGGTTTCGACTGAGCAGCTTCGTCTCATGCTATCACGCCGCGACCGAACGCGCTGCTTGCGTTTTTGACAATCTGACTTTTCACCAATGTACAGTACACTCATTCTCGAGCGAAACAAAAACGAAGACCGGGGCATTTTCCTTGGTTACCGAAACACCGGGGCCGGCTTGCTAGAACAGCGTCTCAGCTGAGACTGGGTGAAAGAAAGCACTGTAAAGGCTGGGGCGCGCGAGCGTCTTGAGACGCAGCTTGAGTCCCGCTCAGCTCGTGCGCTGGCTTTGGCAGTGCTTTCTTTCACCCAGTCTCAGCTGAGACGCTGGTTCTAGCAAGCCGGCCCGAATATTGTGCGTGCGTATGCAAACGTAGTAACCCAGACAACACAGCTAGTCCTGAGGACGTCCTCAACTGGTCAGCACGTCTTCGTCCTGCTAAAGACGACCTGAGGACGTTGTTAAGAATGGAACCTTCGGCGACCTTCTTCCGAGTTTCAACGCTGCGGAAACGAGTCATGACCAGTCCGGGAACGTCGCCTGCTGGACGGGGCCTACGCGAAACGAGTCCCGACGAGTACGGAACCGGCGCCTACGTGTCTGCGCCTGCGGGAGACAGGTCTCAACGCGCCCGTGACGTCAGCAGGACGTGTGTGCGTGCGTGGGGCTTGGCGCGCTCAGGAAAGGGAGAGAGGCATGACCTAATTGCGGAGGACCATGGCTACGACGCACTTCTGGCTACGACGCGGCGGACTTTGCTACGACGCACTTGACGGCGGGTTGCTGCTGCGCACGCTGCCCTGGCGAGGGAGTGAGGGAGAAAACGGACCCTATATAAGGCGGAGCGCGAGGCTGCTCAGGAGTTCTCTCCGGATTTGACGACTGTATCGCAACCATGTAATTAAACCGTTCGTTACGTTACCAATTCTCCCACCTCCACTGGACCCCTGGGTTCTTCATTTCGGGGAATGGTCGTCGTCACGAGCCAGGAAGCTCCCGGACGTGCGGCTCAAACCCCGCCTCTAACAACGTCCTCAACTGGTCAGAACATTTTCGTCCCGTCAAAGTCGTTCTGAGGACGTTTTCAGGACGGCGTGTTTAGGATCCGGAAAAAATCTTAATTTCTAGTAACTTCGTCGTGCATATGCAGCATAAGCCGGCCGTTAAAAACGAAACCAAATTTAGGTATACTAAACTAAGATATTGTATAACTTATTTTTAAAAATATTCTGAATAAATAAAGTAGCAAAAAAGTGTTTTGCAGTCTAATTAATTCCAAATGTTTTGCAATTTGGAAGTCTAAATACGATACGAGTTTGTTGTTAACGCGGCCGAATCAGTTCGACGCGCTTGCGTCTCCGACCGCCACTGCCGCCACCATCGTCCACTGCTTCCAAACAAAGGAGACGCTAGAAAAGCGCGCGCGGCAGAAAGCGAGATGGCTTTTTCCCATCCCAAGGAGCCAGAGAGCTCGCAGCGCAAAGGTAAGCACATATCACTCTTTTTTCCCTTCACGTTTCAAGCGCAGTCAATTACGCGGGCAAACGTTTTAACTAAATTTTCTCGGTTCAAAACGAACCAGTAAACATGTCGGAAACCGCTGCTGCCGCGCGGCGTTTTCGCCGCGAGCTCAATCTATCTGTTCAAGCGACTTTTTCATTACTTGCTGGTGACAGAGAGACTGGGGAGATTTTAAGTTGTTCAGAGGAAGACAACAGCAGCCTGAGTGTCGGGGAAAGCGGTGGTAGCGACAGTGACGTCGTTAGCGAGGATCGCGGCCCTGGATTAGGTGATCATGACCAGCAGAGTGAGCACTTCTCCCCGGGTGACGGCAACATCGTCGAGGAGAATGCCTTTGAGAACCTCCTGCAGCTGGTACAGAACGCCAATGCTGATCAAGACTCGGAGGACGGTTTAGAGACTTTCAAGAGGCAGCTTCGGGAGTGGGCCCTGCGCCATTCTGTCTCGCACACCGTTGTCACCGCTCTTTTAGCGGTTCTCCGCAGTCACCAATGTTTCTTAGCACTGCCGAGTTCTGCAAGAACCCTTCTGGAGACACCTCGGAAGTCAGCAGGTATCAGAAGCTTGGGTTCTGGCAAGTACTGCCACTTCGGTCTGGCTGCTGGTTTGGAGGAACTTATACGTAGCAACTTCCGGCTCCCAGAACACCTTATCTTGAACTTCAACGTTGACGGGCTTCCACTCTCCAAAAGTTCAAGAAACCAGTTCTGGCCAATTCTCTGTCAAGTGCAGAATCTCGACAACGTTGCACCATTTCTTGTTGGAGTGTTCTACGGGCAGAGCAAACCTCCTAAGGTAAACGATTTTCTGCAAGAGTTTGTGGAGGAGTTGTGTGAACTTCTTCATGAGGGAATCTGCATTGATGGCAAGGTGATTGCTCTTAGTGTAGGAGCTATAATTTGTGATGCCCCGGCAAAGTCTTATGTGTTGTGCATCAAGGGCCACACAGGCTACTACAGTTGCACGAAGTGCACAGTTCGTGGCAGCTACACCAATGGAAGAGTATGCTTCACAGATCTGACAGCCAGCCTCAGAACAGATGCCAGTTTCCGCAGCAGATCTCAAGAAGAACACCACCTTGACAGTGAGAGCAGCATTCTCCTCCAGCTACCGATTGACATTGTCAAGCTGGTGCCACTCGAATATATGCATTTGGTTTGTCTGGGGGTAATGCACAAGCTACTTGTGATATGGTTTCGAGGCTCTCGACCAATCAGACTGGGAGGTCACGTACGAGGTGAAGTGTCGGCAAAGTATGTTGAACTGGCACGTTATGTTCCTTCAGACTTCAACCGAAAGCCACGAAGCTTGTCAGACCTTGACCGCTGGAAAGCCACAGAGTTCAGATTCTTTCTGCTCTATGGTGGACCGGTCATTCTCTCCTCTAGTCTGCCAGACAAGATGTATGAGAACTTTCTCATGCTTCACGTTGCCATAACAATCTTGGTTAACCCCGCTGCCAGCTCAAGTGAGATTGACTACGCCGAGGAGCTCCTGCGCTACTTCATCAAGAGATTCATTAAGATCTATGGAGCTGAACATGTTTCGCACAACGTACATGGGTTGTCGCATTTGGCTGACGATGTTCGTGCTCTTGGCCCTCTGGATACATGGAGTGCTTTCCCTTTTGAGAACCACATGTCTTCACTCAAGAGACTGCTCCGTAAGCCAGACCTCCCTCTTGAGCAGCTCTACAACCGGGTTTGTGAGCAGAAGAATGCGCCCTCCAGCAAGAGTGGGAGAAAGAACGCTCAGTTCTGTATGCCACACAGGGAAGGCCCACTGCCGTCGGAATGTTGTGAGCCCCAGTTTCGAAAAGTCGTCACTCCCAAGTTTGAGTTGAAGAAGGGTAAAAGGGACAGCTGTTGTGCCCTTAGCGACGGGAGTATTGTAAAAATTGAGAACTTTGCTCATTTGTCAGCATCAGGAGAGCCATGCATAATAGGTCGCAAGTTTTTGAGGCGCAGGGACCTGTACAGATCACCATGCAGCTCCTCTTCGCTTGGTATCTTCGTTGTGGATCAGCCCTCTCAGCTCAGCTGCTGGCCACTTGCAACCGTGCACCTGAAGTGCCTGAAGCTTCCATTCAAGAGGCAGCATGTTGTTTTACCTCTTCTGCACACCAGAGTATAAACTTTTTGGGGATTTTTGAGGACTGCAGTGTAGTGTGCTATAGTTCTTGTGCCTCAAAGTTGTAAAAGGTTTTAAGTTTCGCATTGACGCTTGTGTTAAGTGCAGTGTGTAAGACCATTGTTTTATTTTCTGTTCTTGTGTAGAAGGACGCAACTTCCTAGTTGTCAAGTTTCCTGACGAAAAGGACGCTGTAGCAGTCGTTTGTGCTCATTGGGTGGACGGAAACAACTGTCTGTGGCCACCAGAGAGAAACAGCAAGAAATTTAGTGAACTAGTGAAGACTGCAGCGATTCCTATGCCATCGTGGAAGAGGTTCCCATTTGTTGAGATGGGCTCATACAGTGAGTTCTTTTTATGGATACACACCGTATCGACATCTTTCGATGAGTTACTCTGGCATGTCATGTGAAAAAGGGTTCCATGCACTAATATGATCACTAAAACATACTTCAACTATTTGGGAACTTTTTCAGGAAATTGCAAAAAGTTGTCTAAATTAGTGAAAATGACAGGTGCAAAAAGTGTGGTGATGCAAAATGTACTGTTTGAATAATGTACTATTTGATTCTACCTTCACATAGAACACTGCAAGACTGAAGTTTTGCAATGTTCTTATTGTTCAAAATTGTTCAGGGAGGATATTTGGGTATTTGAACTAGCTTGTAATGTCCTTCAACTAGATATTTTGTTCAGTTTATTTGCCCAAAGACATCCTTTGCAAACATATTACAGTGTGGCGCATTACTATAGATCGTCAAATCGTTCGTGTACCTACTACATCTACCAAGGCCTTCGACTGTTCGAAGCCACAGTTTGTCAACAAGTACTTAAAATTAAAAGTAGATCTGTTGCAGTGAACAAAAGGAAGCTTAGAAATAATGTTTACTAGTTCCTGTAGTATTTTTCTTTAAGAAATTTTTTTGCCCACATGCTGATTTTGCTTTGTTATGAATTTGTACATAAAAAATGGAAGCTTTGTTATCACTGAAGTAATAAATCCTGTGGCTTTTATAACTTTCACAAACATTCAGCTTGGTGCTAGAAAATATTTTATACAAATTTGTTTCCACAAAACACTATTTAGTTTGTGTGTTTTTTTTTTCATTTAGAATTGCCTTGTACATGTGCTATTCACTTCTTCAGTTAGCACATGTGGAACCTGCTTTGTAATTCATGATAATGAGACAAAGCATCTCACTGGCATCAATTGTCAGTAAGGCAATGAAACAAAGTGGTTGCCAAATTTTGCCCTAACTGGTCAAGGAAATATATTGTAAATAGGGAAAACCTGGAAAAGTCGGGGAATTCGAGAGAAGTTTTTCGGTAGATACCCCGCAAGCATTTGGTTGCATTTATATTTACTCATTTCCTGCCCACCTTTCCAGGCTCTTATGAGGAAGCTAGGCATAAGTTGCCAGAATTTGAGGATAGGTCTGATCTCCAAAGTGAAGTCGAGCTCGGGAGGGGAAAACGAAAGAAGAAAACCCGATATCTGAGTTCGTCAGAAGACTCGGAAGAGCCTGAAATGCGGAGCAAAGTGTCAAGGCGATACTACGAGGAAGAAGACTCTGACTCGTCAGGACCACCCACACCACCACTTGGTTTAGGTAAAAAAAGATATATGGTGGCACAAGTTTATTCGGTCTAATAGGCTGGAGTTGAGCTGATTGGATCATAGCTAATTATTTTTACCAGCTTAACTTAACAAGAACCAATGCTAAGACACATACACTCAGAAAAACTTTTTGCCTTTTTTGTCCTAGCATTTTTTTCTTTTTAAGTTCAGCTGGTGACAGTACATTAATTTATTCTTTGTGCATGATCACAGCAGACAAGAGGTAGCGGCTTCTTACTGCAATTTTGAACAGTTAGCTGCTTTCTATAATTAGTAGTTTCTCAAAAATGTTTACCTGTGTGCACCTAGAGATTATTTCAAGCTGTAAGGTTTTTTCAAGCTGTTGTAGCATTACCTGAACTGTCACTATCTTAGAAACGATAAACTATGCCTTATTTTCAAGGTGATGAACAGACGTGGGAAAGGCCTATCGAGAAGCAGAAGCTCGGCAGAATATCTCTGCCTTCAGGCAGCAAAGAAGCCCACCTAACGCGCAGAGGTGAGTCTCTTCTTCTTAACTTTCATGTTAAGGATGCCGTAATTAACACAGGAATGAGAGAATTACATTATCTGTAATTGCAACATGCTCCTTCTTCAGTATGCACCTGCTGCCTTCCACCGTGCTTTGGCTGTGCGTGCATACTTGTTTTATCAAGGGTAAAAAGCTCACACTGGAAGCTGAGCTTCTAGCAATGTCGGTAGTGTTTGGGAGGTGGGGAGGCGAAGATGGAAGCAGGGTAAAATATTCCCACTGCTCCTAATTGTTTCCTTGTAATCTGTAAAATATCGGTTGGGCCGATCGCCCCCACTGCCCTTCCTGTTCCGACACCACTGGAGCTTCTACGGTGTTCTTGGGCTGTCACCGTCTTTAGGAAATTATCATTTCTAGCTGTAGGTTTTTGCAGGCCGCTTTGGCATTACCTGAACTGTCACTATGTTAGAAACGATAAACTATGCCTTATTTTCAAGGTGATGCACAGACGTGGGAAAGGCCCATTGAGAAGCAGAAGCTCGGCAGAATATCTCGGCCTTCAGGCAGCAAGGAAGCCCACCTAACGCGCAGAGGTGAGTCTCTTCTTCTTAACTTTCATGTTAAGGATGCCATAATTAACACAGGAATGAGAGAATTACATTATCTGTAATTGCAACATGCTCCTTCTTCAGTACGCACCTGCTGCCTTCCACGATGCTTTGGCTGTGCGTGGATACTTGTTTTATCAAGGGTAAAAGCTCACACTGGAAGCTGAGCTTCTAGCAATGTCGGTAGTGTTTGGGAGGTGGGGAGGCGAAGATGGAAGCAGGGTAAAATATTCCCACTGCTCCTAATTGTTTCCTTGTAATCTGTAAAATATCGGTTGGGCCGATCGCCCCCACTGCCCCTCCTGTTCCGACACCACTGGAGCTTCTTCGGTGTTCTTGGGCTGTCACCATTTAGGAAATTATCATTTCTAGCTGTAGGTTTCTGCAGGCCGCTTTGGCATTACCTGAACTGTCACTATGTTAGAAACGATAAACTATGCCTTATTTTCAAGGTGATGCACAGACGTGGGAAAGGCCCACCGAGAAACAGAAGCTCGGCAGAATATCTCGGCCTTCAGGCAGCAAGGAAGCCCACCTAACGCGCAGAGGTGAGTCTCTTCTTAATTTTAATGTTAAGGATGCCTTAATAAACACTGCAGAATTACTTGATCTGCAGTAGGAACATGCTGCTGTTTGGGAACATTTTATAGTAGGTTTTGCGTGTAGAGTGCTAGGCAGCTAAGAAATGTTGTGACGCTTGTTCAGCGTTCAATATAGGCAGTATTTCTCTAGTCAAATCTGTGAGACAACCGTTTTATATTCCTACTCTTGGTTGCACTAATGTATTTTTCACAAACTTATTTATTTTTCCCCAATTTAGAAAGACACAGCACCGCAGCTCGTCATGGGCCATTCGCTGCGACAACTTTAAACACGCAAAGACAAACGAGAGATGAAGGCTCTTTGAGTGGTGAGCATTTATTTTTATAGTATTGAATTTGTGTCAAATTTGTTTATAAAGGTCTGTCTAATTTAATCTGCTTTATCAGGGTTTGACCAACAGATGCTGCGAATTTTGCACACCATCAGGCTGCGGGTCGAACAGCACAGCAGCCAATTGGACTCAATTTTGGGTATCCTCAACAGCAGTGGCAGAGTGAACGCATCAAACGAAGACGTAATTCAAGGTCCTTTCGACAATCTTGAGGACTTTCTGGCTTTTAACAAGAGACTGCTAACATGCAAAGCAACCAAGGAAAACCTCGTAAGTTTTTATTTTGTTAAATCACGAGTAAGATTCTGTCTACTTTTAGTTTGTGAAATCAATTAGCATTTTAGGAAATTTTTTAATCTCAAGTTTGACATTTTTCTGATTTCTGTGGCCCATTTCTATATGAGCATATTGGATTTATGTGGAAACATGACACTCTTATTGTGAGCCTTGTTTGACCTTGCAAACTTTAATTTTGTATTGTAGATCCTTCAGCTGGCTGGACTTGGAGGCCAGACAGTGGGTGCCACTACGCGCACTGTGCTGGAGGAGATCATGACCCAGAGAGTGGCCGTACACTTTAGTTGGCTAGGCCAGAGGACAAAAAGAAAATTCAAGGAGCTCGAGTATACAGACGTCATCTATCGTGAGTAACAGTATTTGGTTTCATAGAAATTACATTTCGACGAAAAGGTGTCTTTATGATGACATCATAATAATTAAAAAAAAACTGTAATATATAAATCAGGAATATTTAGAATATCTGGGCGTCTAAAAATTCGGAATTAAAAGAATAAAAAAGGGGATTTTTCATACATCTTTTTTACATTCAGAAATATTAGAAATTACAAGTATTTGGGCACGGGAATCCCAGGCTGCAGGCCACGGGCTTTAATACGAGAGTGATATCTACACTCAACATAGGAGTGCGCCGCATTTATCGCCATACATATCTGGCCCAGCACTAGTGATGGGCCGGATCGGCCAAAGTTCGGATTCGGAAAAGTTCGGCACATGCCAAACTTTTGGGGCAAGATTTTGCAGATGTCTGCACATGCACGCAAACATGGCGACGAGACGACGTTCGGCTCGGCGTTTCGGATGGTTCCATCACGGCAAAAAAAGCACTGTATGTTCAGCTTATGTGAGTGCGGTCGTCGTTTGTCTCAAAAGTCGAAGATTAAGCACCACCACGTTTTCGCTAAACAACGTGGTTTTGACTTGATCTGCGCGTTGGTTTCCTGTGTTTCCTGCCATCCACGTAGATTGTTATGTCAATATGTATAAATATGGTGCATTTGACTAATGTAGCAACACCGAGTTTTCGAGAATTTAATGTAGGTAGCTAGTCAACATTGTGCCTCAAATAAATTACAGAATTGGGCTTTTCACAATGTTAAAAGTTGACCAGCTCGCCTGTACCTTTTGTGTTATTTCTGTGGTTCCAGGAGCTGTGAAGAAAAATGAGCGTTTTAAAACAAACAAGGACGAGGTGATTGAGGTCATCAAGACATGGTTGAAGCACGCAGGTGAAAAGTTGAAGAAAGAACAGAAGCCAGCCTCGGAGAACGAAGGGATTTCTCCGAAATAACTTGTACCACTGAATACTGATCTCCATAGAACTTCTGGATCGTGCCTAGCTGCTCCGCGAGTGCGGCGACCGGAAGTTCCAGATCGGCCACCTTACGACATGCTACAGTCAGCCGGGTGAAGCGTCATGTAAGCCTGCTGGGTGAGTTCGGTGGGGCCATTTTATTTTTTGGGCGCCGCTTTTTATCGGATGAGGTTTTTGAAATCTTATGCAATCACTTGGTTCTACCCCTGAGGACCCAGAAAAAATTTTACACAGCGTAGCGCCGAAGCGGAGTTGAAAGCATAAAGAGCCCTTATTTAAGAGAGAGTTCAACTCAAACTTGCCTCATTTTCAGTTAAACTTTGTCTAAAATCGAGGCTCTCTAAGCTTGCGAAGCGAGCTGCGCGGTTCTCCTGCAGAGCTGCGCTTGCCATGAAAATTTTTTCTGGTTCTCAGCGGTAGCATTGGGCGTTTCCACGAGGTGTCAATAAATTTCTTCCGAAAAACAATGGCGGTGGAGCACGGACCGGCCCCTACCGCGCTCACCCAGCAGGCTTCCGCAACGCTTCGCCCGAATGACTCTAGCACGCCCCAAGATGGCCGATCGAGAGCTTCCGGTCGCCGCACTCACCGTGGGGGCCATAGTGGGGCGGCAAAGCGGCTAGGTGCGATCCAGAATTGTTATCGAGATCAGTGCCGCTGAGATATACTCACGAAGGCTCTTTGTGAGTGGACTCTTAAAAGATGGCTGCATGATCATTTATTGTATATTTTTATAAGGAAAAGGTATTCAGTCATACTGCCGTAATATGTACAAGTTCGTCATTTTGTGATATATTTTCATTTTGTACCTGTTTTGCTTTAAATGTGGAATAAAACCTGAACTG
>JAZHYW010048164.1:0-30422 GCA_037355805.1 Ixodes ricinus | reverse complement strand
TCTCATCATTATGCTAACAACGACAAAATTTCACGCTTAATAAATGTATCTGTTTGCTGGAAAGCCATACAACGTTTACGAAATGCCGCAATTTATAGTGTAAGTGCGCAGTGCTTATAACAACACTGAGCATTTGTAGCAGTTCTCTTCACTTACTCAGGGCACACTACAATTTATTTTTAACGAAACCTTGGCTATTATTTAGAAAATTTTAGAGAGTATTTAGTATCTTCAGGAGAAAATTAATTTATCTAGTCAGATTTAATTTTATAGAAATCACATAATGTTGAAATATAAAAAAAAAACTTCGATGAGAAAGAATTACAAGGCATGTCCTTCAAAACAGCAACCACATGCAGCCGATATAGTGGCAAAAATATGTTGTTAACGTTTCGAAGATTTATCTGCCGCGACTTCCACAGTCAAATCTTGCAGTATTTTTGTACTTATCATTTTGTGCTTAATACGAGGTGCTTCGTGTTGTCTTCCTTTGTCCCTGTCTTGCGGCGCAGTTTTGTCAAAATAAGAAGACCAACCCATTCAGGGCAACCCTCAACCTCCTCGAATGACAAAAACATCGAGAAAATTCGGGCACTGTTCCCTTCGAGTTTGTTGCTCCTGGTGAAACTGTTAGTCGTTTAACTGGGAGATTTGTGACGCTTGGGCAACTCAGTGAGGCAACAAAGCCTTGATTTGTGGAAAAGGGGGCATGGTGGTTCCATCACAGCAATGCACTAGAACACACTGTCCTCTCGGTGCAACAGTTCTTGAACACAAACGCGGCAAGAAACTGTTTCCGACCCCCCCCCCCTTTCACCATTTCACAGACCTCGCCTATGGAACACCTTCTGCTCTGACCGTATAAAGAACGGTCCTGAAATGAAAAACGCTTTGTGGATGAGGAAGCGCCCTTCAAATCAAACATTGCAAAAAGCCATGTGAATGATTCTCTGAAGTGCTAAGCGAGGGGGAACACAACGTATGCCACTAGAACTCCATCAGAAGGACGCCGGTCAGCAAACTGACGGAAAACGGTGCCGCTGAGGGTCTTAGCGGTAGAGGCCGAAGCTAGAACTGGCCCGCCAGAGGCCTCCGGGAGTTTTTCGCGCGCTGGCGGCGCTCCTCGGGCCGTTGCACTTCGCCGGTAGCATACTGTTACTGTGCGGCGCTTGGTGCCGCTCTGCAGCCAAACCAAACAGCCAAAACTACCTAGCCGCGGCATTATCCTCATCACCATTATCGATCGGTCTACGAAACTTAGGGAGCAGCGCGAAATGTGCTCCCCTGCCTCTCGCCCCACCACGCAAACCTCTGCGCAACGGCACAAGCTGATCTGAGTTGGAAGGTCCACCGTCAAAGCAAGCGCGAAGAGGTGTAGAACAAATGTCTCGTGCACGTAAGCAAAGCCCAGAAAGCTGTTCTCATGACTGGCGACAAAAATGTTTATAGAGCCTGTCCTGCGGGCCCAGACTGTGCCCGCAAACCACAAATATAGATTAGCACGAAATCTTGCATTCTGAGGTATCATCCAGCGAAACAGCACAAAGACCTTGGGAGCAAATAAAAACTAGAAATCAACAGAGATCTACTTGCTTCTCTCTATTCTTATGATGAGAACAGTGAAAATGCAAGCTTTCATGCCGCGGGCTCTGCTTGACAGCGTGATTTGGGGCAATCATGTTTCCGTTTCTAATATGGTTATGAGCGCCGCATGCGGGATCTAGAAAACTGGCTCGGCTTGCTTTTTTTTTTTTTTTCTGATGGGCAGTGAGCGTTTGGATTGGCAAACAAGTCTCCCCTCGTATTTTATGCTCCTGATGGAACTGCTGGTGGTAAACACGGGGCTGCGAAGCTTCACTGAAGGGAGCTGAATATCATTTGTTTGGTGATTTTTTCAAGTACAGAAGTAATGTTTATGTCTTGAATGCCAGCGTTACTGTTTTAAACGTCTTTAATGACTTTCCACTATGGTAAGTTCACCATGAATAGGCACGTTTTAATTTATACGCACTGAAAACAATTAGGAAGTAGGTAATAACACACGATATAAAAATTTTTATGTATGGCATAATGGGGTGTGCAGTCCGAACCAAAATATACATATTAAGAACACTTAGGGTTATATAAAAGGTCTTTTGTAAGTAGATTATGTTTGAATGCGTATTTAATCATTTGTTGCTTGCTGATATTATGCAGTTTTATACAGCGTTGAAGTGGGTGTCAGTGCCTGATTCCTGACCAGTTGAAATATGAGACATGATGTGATTAAGACATTGTATTTTCAGATAACCGTCCTGTAAAAGTGAAACTAATCACCCTCTCGAACGTCACTTTTGCTATGACCGTAACCGGATTGGTGATGGAGTGCATCGACTACTACACCTTCGAGGTTAGTCTCGACGAAAACAGCCCAACAAATTTTACGAAAATCTACAGACTTTTATTTCAGAAATTAATAACGGAAGGAGCATTTAAAACGGCGTTGGACACTACCTTCGAAAAGTCTCAGAAACCACAATGGATTATATTTGAGCAAAAGGATAGGATACGTCAAAAAACAATGTAAGGCGAAAAAAACAAATAAAAATAACTAGCAAAACAACTTACACATGCTAGACGTGCTGCCGTGAATAGAAACCTTTTTGCAAACTATTGAACGTCAATTTATGAAAAATAAATCTTAACAAGTTGATGGATATAATTGTTTTATTACCACATCAAGGCCTGTACATGATAAATCTATAAAGCTCATAATTTGTACCCGTAAATTTCTATATTACCACTACGAAGATTACCAAACCTTAGTAGCGTTATGATAAAATAAAAAGCATCGACCAAAAAGACTCAAGTTTGTTACCCCATGTAAATAGTATTACGTCTCCTCACCTTTGACTTCTATCTTTGACATAAGTTTCAGACATATCGGTAGTTTAGCCCCTTGTTGAGGTGCAAAACCTTCGTCCAAACTGCGAGCAAAGGACGCACTTGTCGTGCAAGGCTCGTCAAAATATTAGACGCCAGAGTATTAAAGGTGCTAGTAATGCTTGGCAACAATCATGGCGTCGCTTTTAATATTCTAGTGATTCTCACATTATTCAACACCGTCGTGTCAGAAATTGTGTGAAAATGTAGGGTTTTACATTATTATTATTATTATTATTATTATTATGTCTGTGTCTACGATCGGAATTTACTGCACCCCGACCCACGGGGGCGTATTTTTAACGCGCAGGTGATACAAGCCTAGCAACGGTGCCACCGGATTGGCTGGTTCGTGGAATAGGCGCTGTCGCCGCCAAAATAGGCAGTGGTTACAATGCGAGTTTCGCGGTAGCGTAACTTAGTTGTAAGATGTCTGCCCCATACGTATACCAGACCCGGGTTCTATCCATGGTGTGGGCTTCTTTTTCCTCGAACATTTTGTCGAAGGCATTTAGCGATATTCATGACATTTCTTTTTACGATTAACACTGAAAAAGACACCAAATGTCGCCGACGAAACATCGCTGAACTACGTCGTATGGGACCCCTATTTACGAGGATGTGCATGGAGGACAGCGGGGATTGGGTTGCCGGCTGTCAAAGCGGCGTGTACGGAGGTAAGAAGGGGGGGGGGGGCTAGGTCGGGTTAACAGTTTTGTAATTGCAGCAGCCGCACGCCTGTCGCCGCGGGGCGGCTTGGACACAGGCGGGGGGAGGGGGGGGGGGGGCGGGTTATATACACGCGCTGTCCGAATCTTGAAATTTAAGTTCCCGCGCGTTGCCGAGCAGCCAATCCGGCGTGGAGCGCCGTTGCTAGGGCGTCTATCGCCTGCGCCGTACAAAGTTTGTGATGGACCGAATCTGCCGAACTTCAGATTCGGCAACGTTCCACACATGCCGAAATCTAGAAGGCAAGTCTGGCAAAAAATCGGCAAAAACACGGCAAATGTTTTCGCGCGAGCACGTAACGACGACGGGGCCATGGATCGCAAATGGACGCCGCGCAGTCGCGCGGTTACCATCGGACAGTTAAGTACAACCAGCGGTTACGGCGAGGGGTGGGGTAGGCGACACGGTAACTGTGTGTTTGTGAGCTTTGCGAGGTGGTTTCTTCAATATTTTCTGCCTCAAGAACAGAAGATCGACCAGTAATTTACGAGTCCACTGCGGAAGTGACAAATGATGTGGTGCATTCTGGATAACGTGATTTTCATCTGACCTTTCCATTGATGAAACGAGGTAGTTGAAACATTGACTGACAACTGACAGTTACGCTCAGTGTCCGCAGCTTCACTGCCGTCAAACGGGGCAGAGTCACGAGAGCTGTGCCAGGAATGTATGGGCGGCAGGTGGCATCCTCGACATAATGTAGGCACATGTTTTCCCCCTTCTTCTCTTTCCTTTTTACGCACTTTCTGTAGTGCGTATATTCTGTACATTTATATATCCGTTTTGTTTTCACACATGTGGTGGCGGGCTGGCAGGCGCTCTGCGTAAGGGTTTTCACCTAACCGCCTAGCCCGGGCCGCACACCACCACATGGGCCCTTTCCAGTTTGTGCAAATAGAATTATTATTATTATTATTATTATTATTACCCATACGATACCAAAATACAGTCAAATACTTGGGACTTTTCTTCGATAGCGATCTCTCCTGGAACACACACCTTGACTATCTGGCTAAGGAGCTACGGAGTGTATCTTGTCTGTTATACTCATACAAAAACGTTCCTCCCAATCTCCAGTCAGAAAGACAGTCGTGAATGCTCTTGCGTACGGAGTTCTTCGCTATGGAATTACAATCTTTGCCAATATGCTCAACCCTCTGGAGAACGAAAATTGACGCAATTCTGAGAAGCATCGCGAAAAACGTTGCATATAATCCGAATCTAAACCAGGACGATGATATATTTTCTTATGTGGGTCTGCCGCGTTTTCTACCCCTTTTTCATAGATGCGTCATCCTAAGACATTATTGGCTCAGTCAATTTAAAATACCTCGAACTGTCCAGCGCTCTATAAGAAACAGTGAACATTTTATAATTCTCGCGTATACACCAAATATGGAAAAAGTGTTCGGTCGTATTATGTTCCTCGCATATTTAACAAATTACCAGACTTTCTTGATCAAATCGACTCTCAACGTGTCCTAAAAAAACGCATAAAACAATTGTGCTAGTAGCAGCCGATTGAATTATGCATCGACTGTAATCTCTCAAGAACCGACAGGGGGTGGTTATTGTTTGCATGTAAGTGAATGTTCGACCATCAGCCTATATGTCCGCTTGATGTTTAAGTGTATATATGTATTTAAATGTATATTTATGTGTAGATCTAGGCATGTACGTCTATATGCGTCCTGGTGCACTCGATGTTGTATATAAGCCCAAGTACTCATTTTAGTTGTGTGCGTAACCTGTGAACAACTTTAAATTGTGTATAGCTGTCTTGTATTCGCGCCTGAGAACAATCAGTCTCATCACTACGGGGTCTAGTCGCACAAGCCAACCCTGGCTTCGACTGACCCGCCTCTTACGTGCTGATGAAAGAACAAGCCGAATAAATTATTATTGTTATTATTATTATTATTTTTATTATTATTATTATTATTATTATTATTATTATTATTATTATTATTATTATTATTATTATTATTATTATTATTATTATTATTATTATTTATTAATATTATTATTATTATTACTATTATTATCTTTCACCCAGTCAATATGGGTTTGTCAACGGACGTGGGACATCAGCTACTTTTGGAATATTTTGCAGATGAATTGCATCTAGCCTTCGAAAGGCATCAGGTTGCTTGCGCGCTTTCTATTGATGTAGCAAAGGCGTCCGATACAGTGAGTCACAAGATTTTACTAACGAAATTGCAAAACATTGAATTCCGCGGCCCATTCCTTTCTCTTCTCGGAATTCTTTAACTGAGAGGACACAGCTAGTTTCTATAGGTAATAGTCGAAGCCCCGAGTTAAATTAAAAGCTGGGGTTTCCCAAGGTTCTATTTTGTCACCTCTTCTTTTTAACATTTTTGTAAACGATATGTCAAACTCAGTTTCAATATGTAAATTGTTCCAATATGGGGATGACACAGTGTTGCTTTCAAAACATCTTGATTATTATGTAGCAATCGCTTTACTCCAAGAGGACGCTTGTCAACTACATGACTGGTTTAAGACAAATTGTCTTACGATAAATGCATCTAAAACTCAGCTTGTCTGCTTTCGTAATCCCCTTAAGATGTTAACGCCCAATCATCCTATATATATGCATACCTGTATTTGTACATATTGTAACTGTTGTCCCATATCTTATGTAGATCAAGTTAAATATTTAGGAATTCAATTTGAAAGTGATTTTTCGTGGAATTCCCGTCAGTCAAAACTTTATAAACGACTGAGAAATGCATCTTGTTTACTGTATAATACCAGGTCTTTAATACCATATTCAACGAAAAAGACAACAGCTCACGTTTTTGCATACAGTGTTTTGCGTTACGGAATAACTATTTTTGGTCACAGCCCAGGACGATGGGGTAAACAAATTCACTCAGTTTTAAAAGGAATATTTAAAAGCATTTTTTTATAGTTCCATATCGCAAACTGAAGAAGAGATCATAGCAGTCTTGGGCTTGCGATTGTTCCACTCTTTATTGGTTTAGACCGTTGTATTGAAACACTTCTGGTGTGATAATTTCAAAGTACACCATGTCGTGTATAGATCGCTTCGACACACCGAGCGCTATGAAATGCCTTTTGTTGTGACAAAATACGGAAAAAGAATTCGGAATTCCTATGTTTCCTATATATTTAATAGCCTACCGGACGATGTTTACACTGTGGACTCACTAAAAAAACCGAAGCAAGTGCTCCGATGTAAAAGTGCAACTTTTTGACTGTGCTGTGTATGTGCATGTGTTTGTGTGACCATCATCGTTTATATTGTGATGCATGTTGAACTTGGAAGTTTACGTGTGTGGGGACGCTTTGTTATCACAAACTGTAGGGTCTTGTCCAACAAGCCTTTTGTCTGGCTTTGACAGACCCGCCTCACTATCAAGTGAACTACACGCGTAAATAAACATTATTATTATTATTATTATTATTATTAGAGATAACGTTCACGAAGACAAGTACTTGGGAATATTAATCACAACCGATCCGAGATGGAACGTGCACATAGACGAACTAAACAAAAAGGGCACTAACAGAACTGTGGTTGATACGAGGGCGACTAAAATATGCATCGTGCAATACTAAACTTTTGGCCTATACAACCCCAATCCGACCCGTGCTTGAATACACTATACTTCGTTTCAGCTTGGGTCCAGACGCAGCCGATGCTACAAGCGCGAGCTCCGGGCTTCCAGCGTCCCTGCCAAGCACGCGCGCTCGTGCAGTAGAGGCACTGTTCCGGGCCACACGCTCGTGCTTCTAGCATCGGCTGCGTCTGGACCAAAGCTGAAACGAAGTATAGTCCTGTCTGGTTACCCTTCACAAAAACTAATATCCAAAATTTAGATAAGATACAAAAGCATGCTCTCAGGTCCATAACAAATAAATTTCGCAGGCATGACTCACCTACAGAGAACAGAGCTAAACTGACAAGGTTAAAATTAATTTACCAAAAAATAAACAAGATACAAAATTAGAAATAACAACAAAAAACTAACCACCTTTTTCCAAACGAAAGGTGAATAACCCGATCAAACCCTGGGAAATTTTTCCGTGGGAAAGATCTCCAGACTAAAAATAATTGCTTAAAATTTCATTTTTTTCTATATTGCCGCCCGCAGAGCCGAGAAAGCAACGCTCGGTCACGGTCTTCTAGAAGATTCCCATTCATTCTCGCACTAGTTGTAACTTTCCCTTTGCTTTGTTGTTCTCGAAAGTGCCAGTTCATCCTCGCCCCGAGCGCGCGACGCTCGAACCTCCTTTGCCGAACTTTCGAGATAGTGACGCACGGTAGATAAGCAGCTACCCGCGACCTTGTCGAGGCAGTCCCGCTCCTGCTCTGTTGTCGCCGCCGAATCGCCGCCTGCTTTTCTGCTGCCTCGACGCTCTTTCGTTCTTTACTTATTTTTGGTTGGCACAAGTTCGCCTATTAAACCGTTATTTTTGAGTTCACTGCTCGTCTTCGTGTCACCTCCGTTCGTGACATTTCTGGTGGAGGTGCGGGGTAGAAGAAGGCCACGACGATGACCGCTCCACCCGTCGTTTACCTGCCCGTCGCCCCTCGGACTCCGACGCCTTTCCACGGGGAGATCCACGAGGACGTCGAGGACTGGATCCATCACTACGAGCGCGTGGCACGCCATAACGGATGGACCGCCGAGCAGTACCTGCAGAACCTCTACTTTTCGTTGGAGGGTACTGCGAGGCACTGGTTCGAGAACCACGAGGCTGCGCTCACGTCGTGGGACGCCTGCGTCACCGAGCTGAAGCGGGCGTTCATGAATCAGCATCGCAGGCAGCGGGCCGAAGACCTTCTCCAGGCGAGGACTCAAGGCCCCAACGAAACGGTCACCAGTTTCGTTGAAGACATCCTCCGCCTGAGCAGCCGCGCCGACCCGCAAGCCACCGACGAGAAGAAGTTACGCTTCCTTATGAGGGGCGTGAAAAGCGAAATCTTCGGCGGACTTATTCGCAACCCCCGACGACCGTCGAAGAATTTGTTGCCGAAGCAACAAACATCGAGCGGGCGTTAATGGCCCGAGCGAGCCACTACCATCGGCTCAGCAGCGTCCCCACTTTGGCCTCGACACGCTCAGAGTTCAGCGCTGGTGCCGACGAGCTTCGCGACATCATCCGAGACGTCGTCCGAGAGGAGCTCCGAAAGCTGCTCCCCGCTGCTGAGCGTCCGGCGTCGCTGTCAGTCGCCGAGATTGTACGCGACGAGGTACAGCGGGCCTTGCAGCCTGAACCACCAGTCGACGTGCCCGCCCCCGAGGAACCGACGCTGACCTACGCCGCCATAGCCAGACGACAGCCGCCAGCTCCCCGCCAAGCTGCGGCGCCACCACGCCGTGATCCTCCAGCGCCGCAGTACTCCCAACGACGCGAAGATCGGCAGCACGTCCGACCAGAGCGACCCACGCCGCGAAAAACCGACGTGTGGCGAACGGCCGATCGACGCCCGCTGTGTTACCACTGCGGGGAAGCTGACCACGTGTACCGCCGTTGCCCGTACCGGCAGCTGGGGCTACGCGGCTTCCACCCCGACGACCCGCGCCCACGCTACGGTGAGCGACCACGCGAGATCGACGACTACCTACGGCGTACACCCTCTCCGATGTCTGCGCCTCGACGTGGGTCCCGTTCGCCTTCACCTCGACGTCCTGCGGCATCACCTGTCCATCGGTCCCGCCGAGAAAGCCTGTCTCCCCTGCCTCGCCGGGAAAACTGAGTGCGGCAATACCGGGAGGTGGTATTGCCGATGACGAACGACGCCAATATCCTCCACAAACGTCGGAGGGCTCCCACACTAGCGACGAGACGGATAGGAACGACGGTTCTGCGACGGTGTCGAATAACCTCGACGTTACCATCGACGGCCACGACGCGAAGGCACTCGTCGACACCGGAGCAGACTATTCCGTTTTAAGTGGGAAGCTCTCTCGCCGTCTTCGGAAAGTGATGACGCCGTGGGATGGTCCGAAAATACGAACCGCCGGCGGACATCTCATCACACCAGTGGGAAGGTGTACTGCGCGCGTGAACATCCACGGAGAAACCTGCCCCGTGAAATTCGTCGTCCTCAAGGACTGTTCGAGAGACGTCATCCTTGGCATGGACTTCCTCTGTGAGTACGGTGCCGTGATCGACCTTGGCGCAAACAGGTTGACGCTGCGAAAGCCCGTTCTACCTCCGGAGGGACCCAAAACGACGCCAGCCGCCGTCCGAGTCATTGCGGACCACGTGAACCTGCCGCCACGGTCGAGTGTTCTTGTGCCCGTCGTGACCGATGCAGTTGCCCGCGGGAAAGTCCTTCTGGAAGGCAATGTCCAACTGCTTCTCGGAAGAGGAATAGGCGTCGCAAGGGGCATAGCGGAGCTGCAGGATGGACGTTCTGTGGTCCTCGTGACGAACTTTCGACCGGAGGCGCAGCACCTCACAAAAGGTGCCGCTGTAGGACACGTCGAAGAACTCCGGGCCGACGCCGAAATCGCCGCGATCTCCGAAGTGCCCTCGCCGTGTCAGCCGCACAGTACACCGCCGCCGCAGCTCGACGTTAACCCCAAGCTCAGCGCCACGGAACGACGACAGCTCGGAGACCTCCTCGCCGAGTTCGGCGACTGCTTTGCGACGACGTCGAGGGTGCGCCAGACAACAGTGGCGAAACACCGCATCGTTACCAACGAGGAAGCGCTTCCTGTGCATCGGCCGCCGTACCGGGTCTCTCCAAAGGAACGAGAGGCCATCCAGGAACAGGTACAAGAGATGCTCAACGACGACATCATTCAGCCTTCAAGCAGCCCGTGGGCCTCTCCAGTCGTACTGGTGAAGAAAAAGGACGGAACGCTTCGATTCTGCGTTGACTACCGGCGACTCAACGCGGTGACGAAGAAAGACGTGTATCCGCTCCCCCGCATCGACGACACGCTGGACCGGCTGCGCCACTCGCGGTACTTTTCGTCGATGGACCTTAAGAGTGGCTACTGGCAGATCGAAGTCGACGAACGGGACCGAGAAAAGACTGCCTTCGTCACGCCCGACGGACTGTATGAGTTCAAGGTGATGCCCTTCGGACTCTGCACAGCGCCGGCAACGTTCCAACGTGTCATGGACACCGTCCTGGCAGGCCTCAAGTGGCAGACATGTCTCGTTTACCTCGACGACGTCGTGGTATTCTCGGCCAACTTCGACGAGCATTTGCGACGCCTTCGGACCGTTCTTGAGGCAATCAGGACCGCAGGACTAACCCTCAAGCCGACGAAGTGCCGGTTTGCCTACGGCGAACTGAAGTTCCTGGGCCACGTTGTGAGCAATGAAGGTGTAAGTCCTGACCCTGAGAAAACTCGCGCCGTAGCGGCCTTTCCACCGCCCACCGACAAAAAGGCCGTCCGAAGATTCCTTGGACTTTGCGCATACTACCGGCGATTCGTTCAGGATTTCGCCAAGCTTTCTGCGCCGCTCACGCACCTTACGAAAGACGCCGTGAACTTCGAATGGGGTGAAGAACAACAACAGGCATTCGACGAACTGAAGCGACGGCTCCAGTCACCACCGATTCTCGGCCACTTCGACCAATCAGCCGAAACGGAAGTTCACACGGACGCCAGTAATACAGGTCTCGGAGCGGTACTGGTCCAACGACAAGACGGTGCGGAGCGCGTGATCGCATACGCTAGCCGGACGCTGTCGAACGCGGAACGCAACTACTCGACGACCGAGAAGGAATGTCTGGCCGTCGTCTGGGCCATCACGAAATTCCGCCCGTACTTGTACGGGAGCCCATTTCGGGTGGTCACCGACCACCACGCGTTGTGTTGGTTAGCGAGCCTGAAGGATCCATCGGGACGCCTCGCTCGGTGGAGCCTACGACTGCAAGAGTACGACGTGACCGTGGTCTACAAGTCAGGCCAAAAACACAGCGACGCCGACTGCCTGTCCAGAGCCCCTGTCGAGTCAGCTACCGGATGTGCCAAAGACGACGGCGACGACGACGACCACTTTCTCGGCGCGGTGAGCATTCAAGGTATGGCAGCGCTCCAGCGGGACGATCCTGAGTTACGTGCACTGATCGACCACTTGGAGGGACGAGGGGGTACGATACCCCGAGCCTTCTCACGTGATCTGCCAAGATTCGCTGTCCGGAGAGGTATCCTCTACAAAGAAAACTTCGGGGACAGCAACTCGACGTGGCTCCTGGTGATTCCTGCTAGTCTTCGAGAAGAGATCTTCCAAGCCTGCCACGACGACCCAACATCTGGTCACCTCGGCTACAGTAGGACTCTTGCACGGATCCGAGAGAAATACTACTGGCCCAAGCTCCCGAAGACTGTCCACCTCTACGTCCGTTCGTGCCACGAATGCCAACGACGCAAGAAACCACCGACGAAGCCGGCAGGTCTCCTGCAACCGATCGCGCCCCCGACTGCACCATTCCAGCAGATTGGAATGGATCTTCTCGGACCTTTCCCACCGTCGACGCAGGGAAACCGTTGGATAATCGTGGCAACTGATTATCTCACCAAGTACGCCGAGACAAAGCACTCCCGTCGGGGACCGCCGTGGAAGTAGCCAAGTTCTTCGTGGAGTCTATCGTCCTCCGACACGGCGCTCCCCAAGTCCTGATTACGGACCGAGGATCCTCGTTCATGGCGCAACTGACACAAGAGATTCTCCGCCTGAGCCACACCGACCACCGCCGGACCACGGCATACCACCCGCAGACCAACGGGCTGACGGAGCGACTAAACAAGACCATCGCCGACATGATTTCGATGTACGTGGACGTGGAACACAAGACGTGGGATGAAGTGTTGCCCTACGTCACGTTCGCGTACAATACGGCGATTCAAGAGACTACCGGCATTACACCTTTTCAGCTGGTGCACGGCAGAAAGGTGACGACGATGCTCGACGCCATGCTGCCCCACGACCCGACGGACGACGGCACCGACGACGCCCAGCTGGTCACCCAACGAGCAGAAGAGGTGCGACAGCTAGCTCGCCTTCGCATAAAGGACCAGCAACGTGTCGACGCTGGTCGGTACAACCTTCGTCGCCGCGACGTGGAGTTCCAGCCCGGAGACAGGGTGTGGGTGTGGACACCCATTCGCCGCCGCGGACTCAGCGAGAAACTGCTAAAACGCTACTTTGGACCCTACAAGGTCATCCGCCGCCTCGGGGACTTGAACTACGAGGTGCTCCCCGACGGAACCCGACCATCAGGACGCCGCCGGCCACGACCCGAAGTCGTACACGTAGTTCGACTGAAGCCGTTCTACGCGCGATAGGATTGCAGCACCGCATGTTTATTTCATTTCACCGTAAAATTCTTTAGCCATTTCTGTTTTCCTTTTTCGTTGCATCGGGACGATGCACTTTTAAAAGGGGGGATAATGCCGCCCGCAGAGCCGAGAAAGCAACGCTCGGTCACGGTCTTCTAGAAGATTCCCATTCATTCTCGCACTAGTTGTAACTTTCCCTTTGCTTTGTTGTTCTCGAAAGTGCCAGTTCATCCTCGCCCCGAGCGCGCGACGCTCGAACCTTCTTTGCCGAACTTTCGAGATAGTGACGCACGGTAGATAAGCAGCTACCCGCGACCTTGTCGAGGCAGTCCCGCTCCTGCTCTGTTGTCGCCGCCGAATCGCCGCCTGCTTTTCTGCTGCCTCGACGCTCTTTCGTTCGTTTACTTATTTTTGGTTGGCACAAGTTCGCCTATTAAACCGTTATTTTTGAGTTCACTGCTCGTCTTCGTGTCACCTCCGTTCGTGACAATATGCCGTTGAGGAATGGAACAGTCTGCCTCAACACGCTGGTCACGCTAGCTCGCTCTTCCTTTTGGTCAGCAATGTTGAAGTGCTTTAATGTAGCAACACCATTGTTTTCCTTTGTTTCCTTTTCATCGTTTTTTAAGCCTGTATCCTGTTTCCGCTTGGGCATCTGTGATTGAAACCACCCCACAAGAATCCTAAAATAAGGATTAGTAGTATTGACAAGTAGAAAAAAAGTTACGAAGTCTCCAAAAGAGAAAATATTTGTAGCACCGGGATGCAAATTCCGGGTCTTTTATATATTTTAGGGGTGAGCGAATATTCGCAATTTTCGAATAACAAATCGAATATTACTCTATTCGATTCGTTAATCGAATCGAATCATAATTTCTAAAAGTTTCGAATATTTTTCGAATAATTTCCGAATTGTCATGATGGTGTCGCGCAGCAGATTCTATTTCGGGCGTCTCACAACTGGGCGTCGCGCCTGCCATACGTGCCGCAAGATGGCAATACTTACCCTCTTCTCCCTAGGCAATGATCATCGTTGTAGGCAGCATCAGTTTTAAAACACAAGTCACCATATTTGATTGGTTTCTCTCTATTCGTACGTTGCTGTTGCCTCCACTTTCGCATGAGGCTTGTCTTGCACGCTTTCGAAAAGCGTGCCGTGGAGACGTTTCAGAACTGGTTGCAACGGTGCCGCCGCTCAGTATGAACGAAGTTGAAGCGGCTGAAGCGGGAAGTTCTTCGAAGAGAAAGCGCAGCGGAGTATTGGAAGTTCTTCGATCGCTCCTGCGGAGCTTCATCGAAGTGCCTTGTGTGTGGCGCCATTTTTAAAACACCAACGTACACGACGACGCCTTTTGTTGAATCAGCTAAAGGGTCATCCAGGGGCCTGCAAGGAGCATGAAAGCGCAGCTGCTGCGGTGAAGCAACGTAATGCTCCACAGTCCAAGGACGCAAATATGATATCCATAGTAACCCTGAGACGTAGGAAAATAAAAAAAAACAAAAACGGACAGAACAGCGAAGTCTCTGTCGTTGTTCTGTCCGTTTTTTATTTTCCTACGTCTCAGGGTTACTATGGATATCGCTCGCCTGCGTTTTTTACCTTTCTTCGCAAATATGATGCCAGCCTTCAAGCCCGCACTGAGTAATCAGAGCGTTTGCGACAGGGGACTAACAAAAATAATTGGCTGCTTCATCGCAACTGACTTGCACCGCTACACAGTCGTAGAGGAACCAGCTTTTCTGAAGCTGATGGAATGTCGAAAATAATCCCTGGAGAAGAGGAACAAGAGGGACAAAGGACAAACACAAATCTCCAAACACGGCTAGGTGACTGGTGAGCGACCAAAAAATGATGAAATGTGCAGTGCCTGAGTACAACGTTCCTTCTCGAACGACGTTCTCGAGGACTGTCGTGCCGGAAATGTACGATGCTGCTAGGTATGCTCTCCACACTTTGCTTCACATCGTCCTAAGGAAGGACGTGGGGCGTATCGCCATCACCACTGACGGCTGGATGTCAGGAGATGGCGACTGTTATGTCCCAGTGACGTGCCACGTGTTGAGCGAGGACTTCATGCGTACAGTTCTGTGCTTGCGTGCCACTGCATGCATGAACGCCACGCTGCGGAGAATCTGCGGAGGACGTCTTTGAGGAGTGGGGCATACCTCTGGCGCTTTCTTGCTTTGTGGTCACTGATAAAGCTCGGAACTTCGTTTCTGCGATTGCCCGAACGCCGTGGGTGCACACTACACGTTTTGCACATACCTTGCAGCTTTGTGCTCAAGATGCCAAGAACGAAACCAAGTAGTTCTCAAATAGGTGCACCAAAGCGCAAGAAATATTGGGGCACTACAAACGGAGCAGCAGTGTAAGGGCAAGACTGATAGATATGTAAAAGAAGATGGGCATAAAAGTTCCCCCTGAGCTGGTACAAGATGTATCCACAAGTACGCCATGCTGGCACGGCTGCTGAAGCTCAAGGCCGCTGTTGCGTTAGACCTGGCAGAAACTGATACGGTTGAGAACTTGAACACCGACGAATGTCGTCTTGTAAAGACCTTGGTGTCAGTGCTGCAACCAACTGAAGAAGCCATAACAGCTGCTTCTGCCGAGTCTTTCCCAGCACTTTCTATTGTTGTTTCACTCGTTCACTGTGTGAAGACGTTGCTTTCTGAGGGCGCGAGGTCTAACTCAAGACAAGGCGTTTTCCCAGAATCTTCTCAGATCAGTGCGAACAAGGTTCTTGGACGTAAGCATACAGGCACCTCATGCCCTTGCCACCTTCCTTGATCCTCAATTTAAAGATATCTTCTACAACAATGAGGAAAAAAATGACCGCATCTCCACGTGGTGAATGATGTTGATTGGGGCAAAGCTCTGGTGGTGCTGATGATACTGATTTTATTGTTCATAAGTAGTGCTGATGGTGCTGATTTTTTTATTGCTCATAGGTAGTGCTGAGTTCCGGGTTGCGTTTCGACTTCATTATTACTGCTTTATGGTTGGTGAAATGCAGAGCCAGTGGTTCTTCTAGCTAGCGGATCAGCTTGGATCCGCTAGAAGCCATGGGAACGCATCTCCACCGCTTAAATAAACGGTTCATGTCAGAAAGAGATAGTGTGGTATGGAACGTGGTTATATACGCATTTGAGCTTTGACCGCAGCGCCCTCTCGTCTATAAACGTTGAGCCAATGCATGCAAAGTTTAACGCGATTATATACGCATTTGACCGCAGCGCCGTCTCCTGTATAGACGTTGAGCGGCTGCATGCAACGTTTTATTCATGACAGAATCCCCAGCTCTTGAGTTACTACCACATATCAGAGTCCCCTATTCGTCCCGCAGTCGTGGCCGCGTGCTTAATGTGATGTACTAAAAATCCATTAGGGTCTCCCCGCACAGGTTCGAATCCTGTCGACTGCGCAAACATTTTTACTTTTTATGTGAGCACGGACGGACGGACAGACAAGGCTAGGCCCTAAGGAGCTTCGCCCCTAAAAAGAGAATGTAGAGTTCCTACTGAGTGCAATGCTTCAGGATGTACCAGACTCAACACAGCTGACGTCCGAAGAAAGTTGCGCCGAACAGCAATGTCAAACCAGTGAGTAGCCTTCAGTGTTGAAGAAAATGAACAGCTTGGCATTGTCAAATAAGAATGATGCACCAAGCTGTCTAATGCAAGAGGTCTACGACTACCTTCAGTCTCCAGTTGTGCCACGTACCGACTGGTGGCAAGCTGTAGGCAAAAAACAAGTATGAGTCCCTTGCATGTGTGGCGCGACAATATCTGGCGATTCTCGCAGCCCAGGTTGGAAGCGAGAGACTGTTCTCAACACTATGACAAGCCGACGAGAGTCTCTTGCTTTAAAACACGCGGAAAAGCTTGTTTTTTTTTCTCCTTTTTTTGTTGTTGTTTTTTTGCACGGGAACTATATGTACCTTAAGCTGACATAACAAGCCTTCATTTTCTGACCTGCGAAAATAAGATGTCTAGTGTACTGTCTCACCTCATTCACATATGGCTAGTGAAAAGAAATTTGATAAGGTGTAAGATTTTGTTATTATAGTATAGTATTATAGTATCAAAAATGTGTACTATATAAATGTCATAGATGCATATTTTGTTATTAATTATATTGAATTTAAGAGCGCTTCTTGTTTTAGTGTGCTCTGCTGTCGACGAGTGTCATTATCTTTTTATTATTTCATTTATGTAGCGGTACCGAGGCCTCGTCAGACCTTCTGGTCTTTTGCCTTGGTACTGCAGACAAAATGTATTGTCTGAACAGACTGAAATAAAAAAAAAAGATTGCTCTTTTTTTTCTTAGTTCCGCGTGAATTGTGATTTTATGTTCAGCATCCGCGTGAACCTTGATATTTTGTTGAGCATTCTAACAATTTAGTAGCTTTTGTCTCTATATAATTATATATAGTTGCACTGTAGTCATTATTGCCTAGTCACATTGTTACAATGATTTTAAGAAACATTTTGCAACAATAAACTATTTTCTTAATCTGTACTCTTGTTTAGTAGCAGTCTACTTATTAATCGAAATTTATTCGAGAATTATTCGATTCGTATTCGATTCGGTGCCACAATTATTCGATTCGTATTCGATTCGGTTGCCAAAATCACTATTCGCACACCCCTATATATATATATAAAGCTAGTAGATTGTTTAATTTTGGTGTCATGACTTCTGTGTAGGAATGATTGATAGAAAATATCTTTTTAAATTTGAAGTACTCTACACATTCGCTACTGGCTCGTGGGTCTCCTCTATAGTAATACGATTATGCAGAAAGATGAAGCCCGTTTATACAGGAAAGCTGTACATCACTTGACCTTAAGAATCGATGAGGGAGCGCTGCGGTGTGGTATCGTTTGTCTTAATAAAACGGACGTGAAGCGTGAGGTTTATCAAGGGAATACTTTTAACGACTGAACAAGAGCAATTTCTCCAGACATTCTTACCTTGCACATTCTGTCCGTTCTCATTTTAAAACAATTTCTGTACGCACACTGTTTTTTTCCCCGCTAAAGTCAGGACGAGCTTGTTATCAACAAGAATCCGACCTTCAAGAGTGGAGCAAAGAAGGACACACATACAAACAACGCAGACGCTCTATCAAACGCAAGCTGAGGATCACGCAACAGACAATAGAGGACTACACCACCGCCCTAGCCTCTGAGAGATGGATGACCCTCTGTGAAGGCTTTAACGGGAATACGTCTACACCCCGAGTTTGGAGCATACTACGGTCCCTTCTCGGGCAAACCAAGACCTAAAATGGGGCCAGACGGGTGGCCCTTAAAGGGGCAACGCAACAATTTTAGTACTTTGCGCAAATACCGCTCAGAACAGATCCCTGACGTTAATGACCTATGATACACGCGTTCGTTTTTCACCCCACGCAATAGAAGTCCCAGAAAAAAATAAAGAAAACAAGCAGCGTTCGCCCCCTCAACTCGCAGCCAGAACAAGCGGCCACGTGATCTGGAGCCGATTATATGCCGCCAATGTTGATCATAGCCACGCGCTGTGGCTGGCAAAGCACAGGACACGCGCTGAGTTCCAGACATTGTTATGGCTCGGCTATTGTCGTCGATGCAGCGATTGGACACGGGCTACTACCCGAATGCTTCTCGAGCTAGTAATTATCACGAGCCCAAATCGAGTGCCCACGCAATGCTCGGGTCCAATCTATGAACCACATTCAAATATCGTCATATGGGTGTACTGCGATCCCTACTTTACGTCATCAAATTTTGCAAAGGAGAGATTGAATGAAAATGGTCGCTCTTGTCTTTGAAATTACACCGCAACAAAGGAGTTTTTTGGCAAGTGGCGTTGCGTGCGAGAATCCTTGACTCCCACTTGTGCCAGTAAGCTCGTGTACAGTTAAAAACATTCCAATTAAATATCGTTGCACCGCTCCTTTAAGGCTGCGGTCCCCCAGCCAGCTTGGGCGTAGTTCAACTACTCTACTCAAACTACTGTAGTTTAACTACTTTTTCGAGTAACTTGGTAACTTTCAATTACAACTTGATTTGGGTAATTAGTAGTTTAATTTAACTACTTTTTTCAGGTAACTTCTACTCAAATTACTAACTACTTTCGAAATCTAGTGCTAATTTTGCTCATCACGAAAGTTTTAGCGCAGAAAGGAATAAGACGCCGGCAGATGCCACTCGTATGACCTCACAGCTGGGCGCCTGTTCCCATGGTCGCCTCGTCGTCAGCGCATACGCCTTTGCGAAGCCGGACTCCCCCGCGCACAAACCCTGGCACGGATAATCCGTTCATGGGAGCACGTTCCCGCTTCCAGCTGCAACTGTACGAGCGACGATGCTTGTTCACGTAATCCTTCGCGTCCTTCCGACCTTCCATGCCTGGGAGACCTCCTCTTTGTTAAAAACGATTTACTTGTCAGGCGTGTCAGGCGCGTCAAAATACTGTAGTCGCCGGCGAGGATTCCTTGGGAGATCCTTTTGTTGGACCCGGCGTCAGCGGCGAAGTATACTTCGGTTCATCTTCTGTTAAACCAAAACAATTTTTTTCTTCAGTAGCGTAGCACGAGCACTACAACGAGACGCGCAGTGGTTCGGATGATCTCATCGTCGTGGCGCGAGACTTGAACCCTTGACGGTCTGGTGCACTCGCTCAGAGTACTCTCCGAACATCATCGGAATAAAGAGGGGCCAGTCGTAACAATCTCAACTTGCCGAAGAAAAAAGAAAAAAGAAGGAAAGTTTGTTATAAAGACCCTCTACCCGAGGCAAACCTCACATGTTTCGTCATGGACACCTAAGATGCCGACACTCTCTCACCCGACCCTGCACAGCCTGTTTCTCAAATTCAACGGTGCCGTTCCATCCAGCGCGTCGGTGGAACGTCTTTTTAGCTTGGCTGGGAACGTCTTTATAAAGGAAAACTCTCCTATCAAGAACTTTGAAAGTCGATTGCTTCTTCGAGCGAATAAACTATTTTGGTGAAAACGCAAGCCATAAATAGACTGCATTTATTTTAGGCTCGCAGGGTTTCTCATTGACCAAAACTGCTGTTCATTTTGCTACCTCAAAAATATAAAAAAGTAACTTCGAAAGTAACTTCAAAGTAACTCGCTACTTTTTAGAGTAGTTAGTAGTTTACTCAATTACAATTACAAATGCGTAATTTCTACTCTACTCCAATTACTTTTGGCGTCGATACTCAGTAACTTAACTTAACTACCTTTTTTGAGTAATTTGTACATATCTGACTCCACATGAATGTGGCAGTTTAGGTACTTTTTGGCAGGTCATTACTCATCTCCTTTTAAACACTGTTTTGTGGGATTGATGTCATTCGAAAGGCAATGCAATCCTCTTTCATTTGATATTATGTATGTATTGGTTTATACTGTTCATGCGCATTTGAAGCGTTGCGAATATGATGGCGCGGACCCTCACTTGCTCCGCTGGTTCATGTTTTATGAACGATTCATTAAAGATAACACGGTTTCAATAGAGCAGTTTTGTTAAGATGATGTCGGAGCAGAATGTAACGGTATACTTTTTTGGTATTTGCACTACTTTGTTTTTTACAGCTCTCCAAATATTGCCCTAAAATTGACATTTTTCAGCACAAATATGTTTTTAATGACAAACGCTAGGGCAATGAAATTAGCTATAGATGTAGTGCTTATAATTGGTAATATGCAGAAAAAAATTTAATGTTGTGTAAATTTTTTTTGTTTAGATATTCTATATCAAACGTAGCACTTTTTTGTGCTTCGAGTCATGGTAATTCAAATGCCGCTGAGTAAATAATTAAACTATGGTAAAATCTTTTATAACATTTAGAACTACAATAGTTGCCCAAGAGGTGGACGGTGGCTTTTTTTATTTTCAAAGTCATAACGCTCCGGGAGCCCTTCAAACTTACCTGTTTTTGACGCACATCTTTTTTGGACATCAAACAGATTTATTGGCATCTAATAACATTTATTGTATGGAATAGATATACATTGCGATGTATTCGATTTTCCCAATGATCTTGCTTTGGTGTCTTGATAGTTGTAGAGCTTAGCTAATTTTAAAAATAATTAAAAACTGTTTGGTTGTTTTGTTGCGCTACCTGGCGGATGGCAGACAAAACTGCTGATTTCCAAGTTCAAAAAATTTTCGAGGGCGGCGTTGGCGTCTGTATCATCATCAATCTCCGTGTCGTTTTACCTTCACATTTAGAAAATATATTTGAAGATTTACTATCGATAAATGAACGGTTTAGGTACTGGGTCAGGTTAATAAATCTAAGACAAATAATTACACAAGCGTAGCGTGATATAAAGTGTTCATTATTTGATATAATTGAAATCAATAAACGATAAAGACGAAGAGGGAAAGAATACACCCGAGTTCACTTCATGCCTAGAGTCACTAAATGAGCTGCGCTTAAATTATCGGCACTCCGTTCCCCGAAATTGTTTTGGGCGCCGCCATTTTGGGTCTTGTTGCAGAGCAAACACAACTGCCGATCGTCATGATCCAAAAGTGCGACTTCCTCTGCATTAGATGCGGTGCTAGGAAGCTGATACAATATTGCTATGCTCTGTCGCGGGTTGTTTAAACATTCGTGGAGGACGGAAAAGCGTTTCCTGTGATTTTAGATAAAGCTTCAGATAACTGGCAACCATGATTTTAAGCCACAATATGGCCAAGTGTCGTTACTCTGAAGCGTAGCTAATTTACTGGCACTAGCGGGAACAATGAGGAAGAGGCAGGTGTCAAAAGGTAGTGGCTTGTGGAATCCACGGGGCTCACGTCATGGCCCCTCCAGGTATTACAAGCTTCTTGAACAAGGGCATGAATAGTGTCATTAAATAAGCTACGCTTCAGAGTAGCGACACTTGGCCATAATGTGGCTTAAAATCATGGTTGCCAGTTATTTGAAGCTCTATCTGAATTCACAAGAAACGCTTTTCCGTCCTCCACTTTAAACCGTTTGCGACAAAGCAAAGCAATATTACATGAGCTTCCTAACACAGAATCTAATGCTGAGGAAGTCGCAATTTTGAATCATGACGATCGGCAGTTGCGCCTGCTCTGCACAAGCACCAAAATGGCGGCGCCCACAACATTGTCGGGGAAGAGAGTGCCGATACTCTTAGCGCAGCTCATTTATTGGCCCTACTTCCCGCGAACCTCCTTTCCCCTGATTGAAACGGAAACTAAATATGAATAATACACCATTATTATAGCTTATTTAGTTTTAACCACCTACACATAATGAGAGGAGGAAGCGGCCGGGTAGGAGAAACGCGGGTTTTATGTGCGACTGTTCTAATCAACGTTAGTTCTAACCGTCTCAAAAGAAAGAACGCGCGAGCTTGCGCTGGTTAAAAAAGACGGTCCAAAGAAAAGAGACGGCACGCTGTGTTCTTTGTGATTGTGCGTCTAATTGCAAATTGTTGTGTGTATGTTTATACAACCGGAAGTTAGTCTGCCTTAGTGAGCGTCTGGTGTCTCAGGTGTAGATGAGCAATTTAGCCAGTGCGGTACAACCGCAAACCTGGGGTCTTTAACGTGCACCACGCAGTAGTGATACACGACCGCACGCCGGTATGATGCTCTTCCACATCGAAACGGGCAGGGGCGGGGTGGGTTCTGCAGCGCGAGCTTTCGCTCCACGTGCTCCGAGCTGGTGTGCGCTAGACATCTACTCGGCCACCGATCGCCCCCCCCCCCCTTATATAAGTATTTGAAGATCGACGATGGACGTCGATCGTCTCGAGGTAATGTAACGTAATAACAGTATATAAATAATAAACATATTGAAGGATTGAACGACTCAATTTTTCACTTCTTGAATTGTAATATGGCGGTAGCCTATTGTACTTACTGTTGATGAAGGGCAATATGAGCTAGTGACGAGGTAATTATTAAATTATGAGGCTCTGTAAGGACGACGATATTAGTGGGTGTCGAACCACAACGTACAGTGCCAGACTTGTTTCAAGTATCGTGTACCCAAAGACCTTTCTTCACCCGCAACAGAATATGGTAGAATCAATGAGGATGCTGCTTTACAACTGTACGTGGAACAGGAAAACTGCAATGTGCAGACGTGCGGCTTATTCGTTAATATAAAGGACGGATTTCTAGCAGCATTCCCTGATTGACTACTTGGAACAAATGGCCTCATTGACGTAAGGTGTCCCCGTTCCAAAAGATTCTTGAAGCCTACTGAAACCGCAAAGGAGTATGAGGCGAAAAATAAGAAAAAGGAGCCTGGTGTGAAAGGTCCAAATCATTACCATAGCCTCTACTACCAAATACAAGGGCAGTTACACAATACACAAAGAGAGTTTTGTGATTTCGTTATATTTACACTCAAGGGCATTGATATCCAACGTCTTCAGAGGGATGACACCTTCTTGTCAACCAACATAGAGCCTTTTCTACTCAAGTTTTCATGGAAGGCCCGACTTCCGCTGAAATTCCTCACGTAGACAAGTTGTCCGACCGAATAATCTGCCATTACTCCCGATCTGGGAATCTCTCGATCTTCATTCATGGCCATAGTATCATATGAGATCGAGGGGTGTGGCTCTTCGTCCGCCGAACATTGCTTCGGCGGGTGTTTTTACCGTGTAAAATGAGACCGTCGCGTGCTGCTGGAACAAGAACCTGGCGATTCTTCACTGAACTGCTTCTTCCGTAAGCTTCAAGAGGGCTTTTTTCGTTTCGCACACCATCTGTTCTGCGTGCCCGTTAGTTGCAGGATGGTATGGTACACTAATGTGATGCCTGATGCCGTTGTTTTTTGTTTTTTTTGAGGGGGGACTTGTTTATTTTATTTGAAGCAAGATTTGGCGCGTTATCAGAGAAAAGTATTTTCGGTAGGGCAAAAGTAGGGAAAAGAGAGCGTAGAACGTCAATGACGCGTTTGTACGTCGTGGCAAGCATCGTGTAAACTTCCAACCACTTAAAGTACGCATCGACCATGACTCCGCAGATGCGGATACGTTTCGCCACCCACAGACTGAATAGTGGATCGTTTTCAGTTACAGTTCATGATGGCGCTGGACTCGAGGAAGCCTTCAACTTTTTCCACAAAGTTTGCCCAGGTGCCAGCACTTTTGTCGAAAGCGGTAAGTGTTCGAAACGTCGACAACTTCGGTAGCCACGTGCTGTGCTTGACATTGGACGCTTAACATTCGCTGAGAAGAAACTTGCTTGTTCGTCTGCCACGAGTCGTCCGATATCAGGTCATCACCGCTACTCCATCTCCCGACAAAACAGGTCGTCATTGTCCGCATGTCCATAGTTAGCAATCACGTGAACTTATAAATTCCCATGCGCTCATAACTTGCCGTCGCTAAACGCCGTTCATTCATAGCGTCTTCATTGCAAATAAACGTTTTCCTATTTATTCTGATGGTTTTCATCATACTCCTCCTACGCTGTACTTACAACATTATATTGGTACTTCCGAAAATATTGCAACGGCGTTTGTTTTCTGAGAACTATAATGTAACAACCTTTACAAAATCTTCCGGATCCCATGAAACAGAATATTTCGTTATGTCACTTTTCTGTCGTCATTATAATGGTGAGGTAAGTACCGTAAATTGCGCAGCAATTTACTTGACGTCCGCTTCCACTGGTGTCTTAGAAGAATTGAGTCTACTGAGCGTGCATTCCTGCAGAAGAAGTTTTCATTGAAAGAATATTGACACGTCAATCAACAACTGATTCCTTCTTGGTAAGTAAGATTTATTGCGAAAGCCCGTGACAACCGCCGAACTGCATCTCCCTATATCAGAGAACAATTTATACAAAGCCTGACATTCTCGCATACATGCGTTTGCTGGGCCACGCTATTGAGCCAGCTGAGCACAGCTGGCAGCGGCGCGAGCAAGGCCACGAGGGGAACGTGATGGTGCTCGAGCCATCCCACCGTGAACCAATGTTTCGGCCACCCCCACGGGTGCGTGTCGCCATCTATTGGTTGAACTAACGCCTTGTTCAAGATGGCTGCCCTGGGACCGCAGCCTGCCATTCATTGTTGTGGAAACGCTCGAGACGCGTGCAACGCGCCACTTCTGGGAAGAACATGGCGTCTGACATCCAGCTCAGAGCTGCGCTGTGCCGCCATGATCTTCCCAAGGGCTGGACGTCGCATGTGCTCGTGCAGCGACGCACGTTGCGCTACTTTTAAAACATGAAGGGTCTTTAGGGGAACCCAGAGCGGTATATTGGGAGAGTTTGGTCAATGGGCGGAACAAAGGTAGAGTGCCTTCATACACACGCGCGCTTTTGCTTGAGTGGTGACATCTCAGCCATTTTTACGCCCAATCGTTTTATGCGTTTAGAGAGTACGCGCAATCCGGTGTCAATAAGGTCGAGCGCGTAGCTTTGGCTAATGCGAGACGCCATTTTAGCGCCCAAGTTCGCGCACCCAGTGCGCGAGAGCGCTCACGCGCTGAACATTCAGTGCAACAATGGATGTCTTCACCCTGAGACAGACAGACATGTAGGCACCCTAAACAAAGCGCCGCCGCAAGCGCCGAGTACTGCCCCGCGGTTAGAGCGTAAACTAAAAGGACGACACAGCGTCGACCAATCAGCAGACCGCGACGTCACAATATTGAAAACGACATTTAAAGCGTGAAATAGACGCGTTCAATCTCGGCGTCTCGGTGACAGTTCGCTCTGGGCCGGCTTGGTAGAACAGCGTCTTAGCTGAGACTGGCTGAAAGAAAACAGTGTAAAGGCTGGAGCGCGCGAGCGTCTCGAGACGCGGATTGAGTCCCGCTCAGCTCGTGCGCTGGCTTTGGCAGTGCTTTCTTTCCCCAGTCTCAGCTGAGACGCTGTTTCTAGCAAGTCGGCCCTGGTTTGGAGCGCACGTTCGTTCATTCTGCCGTTGAATATGGACGTGACGAAAACCTCACATGCGCCAAGTTTTCAGTCACCGAGAGTTATACCTTTTCACTCTAGCGACGCTAAAACGGCTTAAATTAGTCGTGTCGCATATTTAGAGCTCACGACCACCGCTAGGGGCTGTTTCGAGGCCTGTGGTTGGCCCCGAGATGCTCGCCTATTCAAACCAATGTATGGCCAAACTCCCAATAAACGGGTCTGCTCATCCGTTGTTTGCCGCTCTACCTTTTCAATTTCGGCGGCCGCTTCTCGTGGCGATCTTCGAGGCTTTGTCAGTATAGAGGTGGCTATGGCATTACGCACGTTAAAGATCATTCGAATGCGCGTACGCAAGCCGGTACGGTGATCATCCAGATGAAAACCAGCAGGCGTGCATGATCACTGGGTTCTGCAGCGCGAGCGTCTGGTTCACGTGCTCCGCGCTATGGGCCTCCTGCGTTGCACGGGGGTGTTGCGAAAAAGAACTTGTTAGGCCTTGTTTTGGGTAGTACGAACTTTAGCGTCTCCAACCGTCACGCATGCAGAAGCGTGCCTGCTCTGGTGCGGAGCGCGAGGATCACGATGAAAATACAAAGAAACAACAAAACTTTCAACGCCGTCAAAGCTAAGATGCTAAGACCGTGAGCCAAGAGATGCCGTTTCACGCGTTCCAAAGTAGACATGGCAAAGAAAAAGAAAAATGAAAGCGTCGCGACACAGGTGTTTTGACGTCACCACCCAGACAAAAGAGACGCGTACTCTACCGGTGGTGTCATGAATTTGGCACTTTTGATTGTCTTGCGGCGTTGAGTCTGGCCGATTTCTGGCGTCCAAAGGTGTTTTTTTATTCTTCAGCACCAAACAGAATTAAAAAAGCTCAACCAACGTGCCATAAGTAGTGCGAGGCACAATCAGGTGAGCTTGTACTACCCAAAATGAGGGCGCTACAGTTGGTTCAAAGCTTCAGCGCAGGAAACCTATAGTCTAACACTGTTTTTTTTTTTTTCTGAACAAATTGTAACGTTTGAATGTGTTTGTCAAGAGCGTCTGCGAGTACGTCTGCCTCGTTGCTTTGAAGCTTTTTGCTAACCTTTCTGCTGCTGGTGAGCATCAGTCGGAAAGAGTATGATGATATTGCTTAATAATAAAATCTTTTGAAGGTAACTTCATCGTCACTTTGCTAGCGAAAAAAACCGAGGGTAAGTATTTATTTGTGCAGCGCTAGGAATTTCGACGTTAGGTACGCTATCAGAGACGATTTCTTTGAAGCTTCCATTCTCCCTGCAGGAAACGAGAAGTGGGCGGCGGGCGGCGTCTTCGAAATCAAACTCCGTCCTTTTTATTTCTTCGTATTTCTTTTTTTTTTGTGTGTTATTTTTACGGGTACGTTCTCAAAGGCGCGGCGATGAACGAGAACGCTGGCTCGTCTGCGAGGTGGAATTGAAGAACGGGAGACAAAGTAAAATTTCTTGTATTTCTTGGCTCTGGCTCGGGCCTTTCTCGCGAAGCGCCTTCTTGTAGCGCGCTCGGTGGAGGGCCACTCGGTGTTTCTCTCTCCGTATTTATATTGCTTCATCCCTCGTTGGCAAGAACACAACTGCCATTTTTATTTTATTTTTTTCCTGCTCGAATTGTGAGAAATCGAATAACCTTTATTGTTTACCTCGTGGCTGGATGCTGGGGCGGCGGCGGGGCAGCAGCGGGAAAAAAGCGAGATATATAGAATGCGTTTCCCCGGGCCGCCGTGTTGTTGCTGACAAGTACAGACGCACGGAGACGTGGCGCTTTTGTACAGCCGCCGGTGGCATTCGATATATGGCGGGAATTGCGCAAGTTGGGGAATGGAAGGTCGCAATATGAGAGTAACGCCGCCGAGCGAGAGGAGGGTTACACGGGAGCCGCTTTTCGATTCATATTTCATTCCGAGAATGTTAGAAGGCCCGCTGCTTTCTTGCCGTCTCACTCTCTTTAGATATTTATGCATTTTTCGGTCCCCCTTTCTTTTTTAACCGTAGGAAAAGTGGAAGGAAATGGAATTGCCGTTGAAGGGTGGTACGGCCGCGTTCTTTTCCTTTCTATTTGTTCGAGATTTGGAAATCTATTGTGATTCGTCCAATCGGGAGGGACGAAGGAAGTAAGGCCTCCGAGGATCTGCTCGCCGATTGGACGAACTCACTTTCATTTTATTCCTATCTGACGAGGGCCCTCGTGGCGCGCTGGCGGAATTGAAAGCAGCGCGGCCTTTAAAGTTGCATCGCTGTTTTTGGAGAGTAGTAATAGGCCGGTGAACGCTGCTTGCGACATCTATCGAAACCGGGTCGATAGTTATGAGTTGCGAGCTACAAAGGTGGTGGCATGTTCATTCGTGGCTTGCAGTCGTTGCTGCTACGTAAAGCTTTAATGTGTATGTGGTTTTTCGTTTTTTTAAAGTCATATCGTCCGTTGTTGCTGTTTTCACCAAGGTTATTTTTCTTCCCAGTTATATATATATATATATATATATATATATATATATATATATATATATATATATATATGTATATATATGTATGCATATGAGAGAAGCCTACTAGGCCCAGGTACGCCGTCATATCAGATGCTTGTGGCATGAACACCTCGGCAATGGCTTGAAACTATTGTTAGGTTACCGCTACGCTCGTCACTCTTTATTAAGCTTCGGTGTTGTTTTTTTATGTTTTCTATTTTGAGATATTGCGTTGAATCGGGAACAGCCGAGGCATTTTGAACGAGAAAGAATTCCGCCACCTCAGCAGAGTATCATGACCGTGGGCGTGTCTTTCCGTGCAAGTGAAAGAAACAGGCTACCGCGTTCTTCATCGCTTCTCTTCACCGAACACTTCCAGCTGGCGGTTAGTCACGTTCCCTTCATGTCGAGTGGTTGACTTCCATTGACGTCCTCTGGAAGGGCCAGGGTGTGTTCTCGAACGACGCAACGTCTGTCCGCCACATCCGCGGAGCTCCGACGGCGTGAAGCGAGCACAGCCGACCAACCAGCGAGGCTGCATGTCTTTCCGCCAGTTGCTGGCCTTCCAATCACGCGTCGTAGCTCTTTCGAGCGTTTCGGGCAGCCTACTTTTCGTTGCACGGGAGGTGCACAATCTCCGGAAGAATTAAGATCTGCCGTTTCATACCGTCGTGCTGGTTCTCATTAATCCAGTAATCGCAGGAGTTAACATCGCTGGCGAAGATTAGCCGGGGATGGGAACAGGAATTGACTCAGTCGGCCCACTTCATTCATGTCCGCGTAAGGAGAACAGGGCACACTATATTCAGCGTCTCGCTTCGGAGTCCATTTTTCGGCGTTCTTATCGTCTGATTCAGCAATCCCATTGGCCGAACATTAAGACGCTTCGGACTCGCCCCGCCCCGTCTTTCTTCAACTCTCATTGACTACAACACTCGCATCTACTTACATCCTGAATAGGAGCGCTATCCGTTCCACTAAACATAAGGTGCAGGAAAGAAAAATGGAGAATGGACATCCCCAACAGGAGAAAGAAGCGACGTTCCGTCCTCCTTTAATTCTTGGGGGCTCCCTCTTTTTATTCTTTATTTTCTCTTTTCCTCCTCTTCCCTGCGGACGTGCTTGTTTGTTGTTGTTGGCCGAGGTGCGGAGTCGGGAGTTATTGATACGGCGTTATTGATACGCTCATGATTGCCGCCGCCAGGCTCCTTTCTCCGCGCCGTTGTCGGGTGGACCCGGGAAGGGGAGGGCCGAGTGAAAAATGGTTTTAAAAACGCTCTTCAAAGTGGAGCAGGTTGCGCCGGAGGAAGCCCGAGGTTCTGTCACCCTCGACGGGGTTCTCCGCATCGTGCATCATCCCCCTTTTATTGAGTTACGAGCCCCGTCTCGCGCGCTTTTCACCGTGCGCAGCGATGGGGGCCGCCCTTCACATTTCCTTGATTTTAGTTCGCCCCTATCTGTGTGTGTGTGTGTGTGGGGGGGGGGGGGGGGGGGGGCTTGTTGTTTTGGTCGTGTGCGCGTTTTCTTTGTGCGCGATTTACGATTATCCGGAAACATATATAAAATCACTATCTGTACCGAGTAAGCAGCGACCCCCTGCTACTTTGCCTTCGCGCGGCTACCGTAAAACCAGTTATGTTCATTCGACTTTTAAATTTGTTTTTTCATCATCTTCGAGTTTCATGTTGATATCGTGGCTACTCGTGATTACATGGAACGTGCGCTTCCTGCGGCGGCATTACGTCCCGGAAAAGAAACCCGTGCACGTTTGTTCCTTTCTTCGATTCTCTTTTCTTTCGGTTGTCCCTTTCATGTTTCGACGTTCTCCTTACCTTTTTCCTCTCCGTCCCTCCCCCCCCCCCTTTTCTTATTTTTCGTTCACATTCCTCTTCCCCTATTTCGTGGTCTTTGCCCATCGCCATAAGTTTACCAGTTACTGGTTTCCATACTTGGAAGCAATTTAGAAAGTTCTTCTCGGTCCCTCCACCTTTCCATATTCACTGTTATTTTCGAACTCTTCACACTTTTTTTTCTTCTGGGCGTGTTTTTGAGCATTGCGCAGGAACATGTCTAGT